>JAHHUM010000788.1:0-12700 GCA_036173005.1 Crenichthys baileyi | reverse complement strand
GTGGAAAACGGCTCCCGGCGGGGCCTGTGGGCACGTCGCTGCGGTTCCCTGGGGTTTTCTGCACTGTCGCTGCTGGGGGCTCCCCTGGGACTCTCCGCTGCTCTTCTTGGGGGGGTTGCGGTAGTCCCGGCGGTGGTTTCCTGGGGTTCCTGTGCTTTGGGGGGGCCCTTTTGGATGTCTGTTGCTCGGATCTCCTCAGTGTCCGCCCGGGGACCACGGGACAGGTCGGGGGTCCTCACACTCGCTATTGCATATTTCTGTGGAGAAACCTTGTATACAAAGCGCATCCACACAGGTGTTGATAGATACACAGATGATCTATATTGGGCTGCACTTCTCACTAAGTACATTTTACATTCATAAATACCGTGTGTTATTTTGTGTATAAGCAAGCAGGGTGTAATCTTTTATTCTATTCATCCTTCTTTCTCTCCTCCACTCTCTCCTCCTTTTTCCCCTCTTTCCCTTTTGCCCCGTCTCTCTCTTTGTCAAGCTTCTGTTTTCCTTTTCATTTCAGTCTCCGTGTCCGTAACAATTGAAATATTCCCAAAGAAGTTCATAATAAAGTTTCTTTTATAAATATCAAGCAGAGCCTTAAAGCAATAGCTGTGATGCTCCGCTTGTGAAAGTAAATCTGTTGGGCAATTTCTTGGCATTCAGACAACAATTCTGAGCGCTATTCTGCTGGACAGGACACGGTAAAAAAAAAAAAAAAAAGAAAAGATCTTCCTTCTTTAGTCCTCTCTCATACCATTTGTTTTGGATCATTATCCTGCCTAGAGATTCTGTGAAGGCCTATTTTTAGTTTTTTGGCCACCAGATTTTTACTTAAATTTAAAGATTCCATGATGACATCTACTCAGGCTCACAGCATCACAAATCCTCCACAGTGGTTATGAAACCCTTTAAATTTTTTTTTTTTTGCTTTTACACCAATCCCACTACAAATATTAATGTGACTTATGAGGATTAACACACATGCCTTTCCCATTTTGAGGAGGGACTAGAAGAAGTAGGGAACAGTGGTGCATTATATTTACACCCCAAAGTAACAGGAAGCCATATCAGTCAATTTTAAAATAAAAAGTAAAAATAAAATAAAAAAATACTTTAGTTACATTTTTGTTTTTAAACCGTTGAGAATCCCAATAAGTTTGGGGCGTTTCTTTATTTTGGTTTAATAGCGTAACCCAGGACGTCATTAGTATGGGGGTGTTGGTTTCACACAAGCACCAGACAATATATAACTTTTCTGTCAGCTGTAGCTTGAACAAGTTTTCCTTCTCTGCTTTTATGCATGTGCAGTAGATAGCGAGTTAGCACATACTGCTTGCTGCTGCTGAGTAGGGAAACTGTTTTATGTGCATTGAATGGCACTGCAATGCATTTTATCTCAAACATTTTGATGATTTCCTGCATTTGAAATGTTTATGGGAGGGCAGAAGGAAGGGGCTCGCCCAGAGCATCATTCGTGCAAGAACTGCCACTAAGTGTGGCACAGTTGATTTTGAATAAAACACACTAATTAAAGTTAAGTTGGAATTTTCAGTTTTTTTTTAAATTGCAAAAAAAAATGCTTCAGCAATAAAAACGCCCAGTTTTACCTAGAGCGCTGAAAGGTGTGGAGAAAGATAATCAGTAGGAAAATAAGGTCTTTTTACACAGTTGAAGTCCCTGAGCCTGGAAACTAATGCTTTTAAAACCAGTAGTTTCTAAATAAAAAGGAAAAGTCCAACTGCCCTAAAGACTTATAAAATGAGTGGAGAATTTCTCATAGAAAACTGAGAAGTATTGTTTGCAACTTGCCTGAATTGTTCCAGCTAAAGGACCTCATCTCATTAGGAGTTTTTTCCACTGGAAATAGCAATTTGAAACAAAGTTTTGTGCATTCATTCTGCCCTGATGCAACTGCTGCCTGCCATTTCATATTTTGTTACGGTTCTAATGATGTTATTGTCATATTGCTGGGGAGATTTTTTGACCCACCTGCTGTATCAGACAGGACTCTGGTAGCAGTTTAAATATTTCTTCACAACAATAATAATAATAATGGATGACTCCAAGCAATTGGGTTCATCTGTGTCTGGGAAAGGGAGAAGCGAGTTAGCGATGGTGGTAGAGATCTTTGCCAGTATGGTGAGCAGACAGGTGGTTTACCAGGATCAGGGGAAGGCGATGGCTGAAAGGGAGGCTAATGATTATGGTAGCAATTGATCCATGTGTTTGAGGGAGTGGGAGCCAAGTGGTCTTAAGAGGTCCGTGGGTAGTTTGCAGAGTCTGAGAGTGGACAGGCAGGTAGCGGCTGAGGGAGACAGAGCTGTTTGTTTGGTCCAAGAAGTCTTTGAGAGGTCCTTGTTCTTCTGCCACAGGGGTTTTTGTAGACAAGGCAGTAACCAGACTTTTCCTGAAAGGCACAGAAAGCAGCAGATGGTAAGCTCACAGGAGAAACAGGCAAACATATGAGCGTAGACAAAACTATCAAGGAGCATGGTTCACTAAGAATCAGAGGCATGGGTCTACCGGCAAGGATGACCATCAGGCAAAGACTAACTGGCAAACAGCTCCTTCGATCTCCAGCAGCCCGGATTAGATGACTGACAACAGGTGTGCTGTCAGAAGCCTGCAGTGACTCTCATTAGCAAAGATTCACGATTCTGGAAAGAACTCAGACTCCACACATAAAACACACACACAAAAAACCCACAGAGATCATAACAATGATAGTCACTTCATTGTGTTCATCCACATATAGATGAGCTCACATTTACAGTGGAGGTGGTTTGACATTATACAGCTACAAATGTATTCATTTTTTAACCTTTTCATATGAATATTGCAAAATGTGATGCAAATTTAGTGTACATTTGTAAACATACAACTCATTGGGATCATGAAAGCTCATTGAAACAATACTTTTTCCTAAGAAGTGATAATAATAAAACTCCCAAGTTTAAAACAGCATGAGTTCTGTCTGTGATAGAGCACCTGATATGATGCATGTGTTCTTTTAGTCTTTTTAAGCAAAATAAGACAGTCCTGATGTAGTCCTCACTGAAAATGACATTTTTATATAACTTTTGTTTAGTTATGTCACTTAAATTTCTCAGTATTGTGAACGTTGATATTAAATATCCATATGTAGAAATAAAGATATGAAAAACACAGGCTTTTTTAGGCTGCCCTACATTTTCCACTTTCATTTTACAGCCGTGTTAAAGGTAAAGGCTACAAGACTATCTACAACAGCTTAATGTCCCTGGAACCACAATTCTCTGTATTGTTAGAAAAGTTTTATGTTCATTGGGCTGTATTCAACCTCTCAGCACAGAGACTCAAGAGAAAATGGAACCATAGGTTGATCAACAAACCATCAGAAAGATCCAAGGTCAATTTACATGTTGAGCTTTAACAGCTAAATGGAAGAAGATCCAGGAAGGCCTCAAGCTTGACATAACAGAAAAAGCCAGCCCAAATATTTTCAAAGTATATGTTGACAAGCCCCAAATTATCTTTGAGAATATCCTTTAGACTGATTAAACAAATCTGGAGATGCAATAAATGAGCTTTTGGATAAGGACACATCATTTATTCTGATTATTATGTGGTAATCATTGTGGAATTATAAAGATTGCACCTATGATCACACTTTCTTTAAATTTGAACTTTTGTGAATTATGTGTGACAGCAAGAGGTTACTGACAGTCAATGGCAGTAGGAGTCTGCCTTAGACTGCAGAGGGTTGCATTAACTTGAGCTTGGGGCAAACATTCTGCAGTGATGTTCTGAAGCAGACTGTAGCAGGCAAGCAAGCAAACAACTTCCTGAATTTGGGACCCAGACCTTTTAGGTCTTAAAGCTCAAAATCCTCCAACCATCAATGTATTTTGCTTCTGGCTCCACATAGCTCTAACATGATAATGCTTTTTTTATCAGACTTTTAAAGCCATATATTTTTGCAGAAAACGGGAGAGGTTCGCAGAGGGCAAAGGCTTGACTTCACAAATTGATGGTTTGTTTCTGCTGGAATCGTCTGTGACAATGGAAGCGTGAACAAAAGGAGGGGAGGGACGAAACGAAAGGGTAGGAGGGGGCGAGTGCAGGCTGAGACAATAGCATGTGTCAGTTTTTTGTTGTTGTTGACTGCAATAAGCATGCTTTAGGTGGAGATCTGCAAAGCCAACTGAAGAGAGTCAATAGAGAAAGGATGCAGCTTGTGTTTTCTTCACCCTTATCTTCATTTAGTCTTTGTCTTGATTCGTTTGTATTAGAGTTTCCGTTTTTTTTATGGATCCGTTTCCTCCCTGTTTATGTTCTTTTGTTGCTGTTATTTTAGTTTATTCGTTGTAGATTTTAGTTCATTTTTGATTTTAGATATTTGGTACTTCCCTGGAGTTCTCTAATCATATGTGTTACTTAGCCTCCCTCATGCAGTTGCTCTGCATTCTCACTGCCACCAGCTTCTCCCTATTTCACCTGATTAGCCTTTCTAGTTTGTTGTCGTTTCCCTCACCACCTCTATATTTATACTGTCTGGTTTTCATTGCTCGCCATTGGATCCTACTGTTTGTCATGTCCAGCCTGTTCACAACTGTTGGTTTACCTGCTCTATTTCTCTGTTTGTCTTTCGGCTCCATGCCCAATACCTCTGTGTAAGTGTTTCTGTTCTTATTAAATAACTTCTACTCACCATGCGGCTTCCATGCTCCAGCTTGCACTTTAAACCCCCAGCAGCCCATGGCAGTCTTAAGTCTTGTAAACGTGGATATAATCTACGTATTTTATGATTTTATGGTCATACTTGTTTTTTCTGAGATGATAAAGTTTAGAGTCAGTTTTACATGTGACAAAATTCTGACAATCTTGCATGTCCTGAAAAACTGCTTTGCATGTGCACATTTCTAAATAAAAAATACTAACACACATTGCATTGTTTCCTAAACAACATTGTACAAGAAAAAAAGAAATTAGACAAAGTGTTCAAAGCTAGAACAAAGAAAAGTGAAATATTAAAGGAGAAAGCAATTTGTTGCCCACCAAACTTTCAAAATTTTATCTCTTCAAGGCTTATTTTTACATAAAATGATAAGATAGTTAGTCTCCATTTACACAATGTAATGGTGCTCTCGATTTGCACTTGGCAGTCAGGAGTTTCAGTTTAAAGATAGACAATTAAATAGTACAGAGTCTGGGAAGTGCAATGAGTTTAAGGAGTTCAAAATCCAATATATGTCATATAAAGGTGGTGTTTTGCAGGACCACCGTGCAAACAGGAGCATGAGAGCCACATGGTGAGTAAAGTCTTAAATAATACCAGAACTGATAACTTACAGACACATGAAACAGAACACAGAGCAAAAGCGATGAGACGGGCATGGATCAGGCAGGCAAACAGTAGGATCCAGTGTCGAGGGATGAAAATCAGAGAGTTTAAATACAGGGGCAGGGTGGAGAAATGACCAATGAACTAGAAGAGCTAATCAGATAAAATGTGGAGCAGGTGGTGGTAGGGAGAATGCTAATCAACACAGATGAACAGGAACACAGAAACACTGGAAGGAACCTAACAGAACTCTAAATGTACAGGAATACAAGAAATAAGTAAACAACTAAAATGGTAACACAGATGAAATAAATAATAAGGAAAGAAACACATCTACAGAAAACTGAATCTCAAACACCTAAGGATGGTGACAATATGGCTGCCACTCATATAAACCAGTCAGACTTGAGCAATTAACCAATTATGTTTATCTGACTCTTTGTATCCAAACACGTAGCAAACATACAAAGTGTACTATTTCTATCTGAGAGAATTTTCCTTTAGTATTTGAAAGTAAAATAATGCACTGATCTTTGCTTGTTTTGCTAATAGCAGTCATTGATCAGTGATCACAACAACTGGCAAATCACACAGATTTTCCTGTTTGCGCCGAGAACATGCTCAGTTCGGATGTGGCGTCATTCCCAAATCCCAGTTCAAACTTCAAAATCAAATCAAACACAGCAGAGCAGAATTAAACCTTTGAAACCAGAAGCCGAATAACAAAATTAACTTGGAAATATATTTTAAAATGATCAAAAGAAAATATTACTAACTCTGTGAAAATAAAAAAAAAGTATTGTTTGCAACTTCCCTGTATTGTTCCGACTAAAGGACCTCATTTCATTAGGAGTTTCTTCCACTGGAAATAGCAATTTGAAACCTTGGTAAAATAAATTTTACCAAATTATTTTAATAGTTAAACAGCAAATCCTCATACATGTCATTTTAATGAAATAATATAGTATAAGCCATTGTTTTGGCTCTATTTGTGAAGCTAGTAAAAAGTAGGCAAAATTAGAAGCATGCTGCACTTGCATATGTAATTATATCACACATATGTCACATTCAAAAGCTTCAAAAATGTAATTTAAAAAAAAAAGAAATCTGTGTAAGACACAATAATAGGGTAAAACTTTTCATTAGTTTAGTCTATTTGTCCCTAAAGCCCGGTTACAACCTGGCTTCACAAGTCATGGTCAAATGGAACAGCAGATAGACAGATGATCTGGTACCTTGACAACAATAATGTTTTGGTTTGTTGTAGTGAACAGTCAGCAAAGATGAAATTTCCGGTGGTTCTTCATTCCAACCTTCATCCATGATAATGAGATAAGGATCATGACTGAAAGAATGAATGGTATTGGAAACATGTGACTGAAATACGCATCCTCCATAAGGTGACTAAGCTCAGCTCCAGAGTAGGAGAAAGTCCAGCCCCTCTCCAGGAGTTGGGTTTCAGAGCCCAGGGTTTGAGAATTGGTGTGTCCAGCTATATCTAGCTGGTAACACTTACCCTCACACACCGGCTCCAGCTCCTTAACTGCCAGTAAGATGGCATTCCCTGTCCCTAAAGCTTACCTCAACACTCTTTCCCACAGAAGGTGGGCCACATTGGAAGGATGTTGCAATAAGTTTTTTGGACTGACCCCAATGAAACCCCATCAGACGAACCTCGACCACCAGGTGTTTAACCCCTGGCTATAAGAGGGCTTACCTATTCTGGTTGAGGTGTGCCTGTTACTGTGGTCAACTAACATTGAGATTGTAGAATTAGTCTTAATAAGTCTGACCCCTCCCCTGAGGCCAGTTTGATAACGAAGAACCATTTAGAAGCTGAAACCTCTTACAACCCCCGGTGTTGATTTTACGGTGGGGAACAAATTAACCTGTACTGCACAAAAAAACTCCCTTATGCAAAATTTCCTGGACAGCTTTAAAAAACGTATTGAGTTTATTCAAATAAATGACAGTATGTGTGTGATGTCCATGGTCATCTGTTTGACACCAGGATTAAGACATTTATTTAACCTATGTCAGTTTCCATGCCTTTAGGAAATTCAATCTATGTGATTCGTAGTTCCAGACGTATTGTTATAGTTTTTTCTGCCAACCTGTAACCCCAACAAACAATGGAAATGGAAATAATTCAGCATACTCAGGCAGAGTTCAGTAGGATCAGGTGGATCATAGCATATGAATGCAAGGTTTGCAACACGTAAGTTGAGGTCAGTCCTTTAATTCTTTCTGAAAAGTGATTCCAAATGAAGAAGACCCGTTGGACCTTTTTTAAAACAACTTTTATTTCGGTTGGCAGAGCTTTTCATTCATATTCATTTTCAGAGAATCTGAATAATGCCTTTGAACAGCAGCCACAGAAAAAGTACTGGAGGCCATGAGTCAACCAAATTCAATTACCAACTGCCCAGATTACATTCTGAATCAGTAACAGTAATGCAGAGAAATAGTGACTGATGTTCTGTCTGACTTTCTTTAAATTTCACATCCTATATGCATGAACGACAGTACTAATCTCTGCTGTTGTAATCTGTACCATATCCAGACAGAGACTCTAAGTTAACTCTGTTGAACAAAAACATTTAATTTGCATAAGTAAATTAAATTTCCTGATATGCCCTCGGCAGTAAAAAAATATGTTTATTTTTTCTTCAGTACCTTTCTACCTTCACCTGTTTGATTTGTTTTCCAAGCTGAAGCAATCATCACTGATGCCTGAATTAACTCATTCATTAATAACAATCAGTCTAATGAGATTTTGGATCCAGGGCTGTGAGATATTTTGCACGTGTGTTGTTATTTCTACCCATGTTTGATGCCTCATTGTCGAGCCATTCAAGCTTTATCAGCCTGTTATTTGCAAGCAGTATCTCTCTTGTGAACATTTACTCCCTGTTGTGCATCAGAAACATTGGGGACCGTTTGTGGCATATTGTTCTGATGAGCCTCCAAATGCTCCATTGCTGAGTGGCTTTGAATACAAATATAAAAAACATTCTACAAGTCATTGCTTATTTTTTAGGAACCCTGTCTTGAAAAATTTATATTTACTTTGTCTAGACAAAAAAAATTTTACGATTTGGATGAACATCTGAGATTTTCAGCAGTCAAAATTCAACCAGTAAGTCTAAAAAAACTAAAAAAAAAAAATTGGGCGCACCGCTGCATTTAGTTACATATTAGCAGGAATACTTTTCGTTTCATCCAAAGAGAAAAAGGCAAAAAAGCTATCATTTTTAACAGAAGCAAAAACAGCAAAAAAAAACGGGCACCCCCCTTTTTAGGTTAAAGAGGCACGATAACTAGCTAGGTGAATCAAGAGCAAAATCGTTCCAGCTCCAGAAGAAGCAAAAGAGATCCAGACCATCACACTACTACCAATATGTAGACTGTTTGCAAAAAAAAAAAAAAAAACATCATGCAGGCAACGTTTTTTTTTTTTTATTTCTGTGTCAGTTTTTGCCTTTTTTAAAACTTTCCCCAAGGATCTCCAATTTTCCCCCAGGCATATGGCCACCCCCCATAAGTGGGGGCCCTGTAATGTTGTTTTTGGGTTTTTGTGACTTCCCTGGGCCCCAACCCAAAACCTAGTAAGTTTTCATCATTGTTTCAGGTTTTTCCCCATTTGTTGATAAGGCCTCTCACGGTGGACTGTGGGGACCGAAATTTTCCCTTTTCCCACTGGTAGATTTTAATGATTTTGTTTCCCTTTTGTTCTAGAATTTTTGATCAAGGAGTGATTGTTGTTTTTTGTGAATTTTTTTGGGGCCTACTTTTCATGGAGGCTGACAGGTTTGAGTTATTTCTTTTTTCCCAGGGTCTGGCAGAAATTGGTTTTGGGTGGGGGCTTGTGAAACCCTAAAAAAAAAAAATATGGTAAATACAGTTAATTTCATTATTTATCAAGGGGATCAATTATTTTTTCACATGGGACATTTTTTTTTTAATTTTCACTCAGGGTTATTGAACATTTGGGTTTCATGACCTGAAAAATTTTTTTAAAGTAAAAAAAAAAAGCAAATACAGAAGAAATCTGTAAGGAAAAAAAAAAAACTTTTTTACTTGGTTTTGAATAGGGTAGTGTCATTTTTGATGTATGTAATAGTAGGAGTTAAAAAAAAAAAAGGAATGTCAGAATATATTCACTTTTAAAATGATTTTAAAATCCTTTTCCCCAAAGCTTGGATATCGGCCCAAAAGTGTTTGAGCATGCAATAAGCGATTTTTTTACCGACAGTCATGCTTACCTCTCACAGCTTCTCACAAATGTATGTTTCAAACAGTGACATTTTAAAAAATTTGTCTTTTTGGGGGAAAAAATAACAGGTTTTCCTCTTTTTTTTTGGTCAAAAATACACAGCTGACTGAAACCCGTGCAGCCACAGATGTGAAGGGGTTTTTAAAGGGGGGGAGCCATTCTTTTGAAAAAACAAATAGTTTCTTTAGAGTCACTATGGCACTTTGATGGATTTTGGTTGGGGTGAAGGGTTTTTTGTTTTTTTTTCTAACACACCAAGGGTTATTAGCAGGGTTCAAACATCTCTAAAAGGACTGAAGGGTTTAAGATATTGACTGTAAACAGAGATCCCTTTAACAATATCTAAAACTCCTCCTTTAAAAGATAATGCCCTACAGAGAAAAAGAAATGATAAACTTGCAGTATTTTCAGGAAAAAATCAGTGTTGGGCACAGGTGATAATCTGCAAGGGGGACAGCAAGGAGAAATGTACCAAAAGGGAAAATTCCCAAAGAATTTTCTTGTTTATTTTAACTTTTGTTTTTTTTTTTCATGCCGAAAAAATAACAATTCCACCTTTTAAACACGAAAAGCTGATAAAATCCAGTTTTGACCTTTTTTGTTTGAGGGGCTGCCTTCCAAGCGGGATACCTAAGAAACTCTTCTGATGGAAATTTGTCTCCTTTGTATGCCCCACAAGTTAAAAAAAACAAGGCTTTCTCTTAAATGAAAACTGTTAAACTCATAAATGCTTTTTGTGTTCTCCAGGATTTGGATTCTTCACATTATATTTTTATAATTTTTTGGAGAGTTTTTTGGTTCGGGCCCCGGGAGATTATACATCATGGGGGGGCAGAGGAGCCCCAGAGAGAAGGACAAGGCACAGTCGTATGGCCTGTGGGGGGGAAAGGGACAGAGCCTTGGTTTTTAAAGGAAAATCTGGTTTTTTTTTTTAAATCAATATACTATCCCTCAGGAAAAACTGAAGTTAAGTCTGGGTACCCCAACTTTTCCAGGATCAGGTTCTGGTTTTGGTTTTGGGCAGAACGGCTGAATTTTTAGACAGGATTAGAGGCAATTAGTGGACAAGGAACTATGTGACAGTTTGACCAATTAAGGAGTTGGATTGTGTTTCTGGAGCCAGGGAAAAAAACCTAACACTAGGGGGTTCTGAGAAACAGGAAACCCCGAAAAGGGATATCAGTTCACGATGATTTCCCTGAGATTATTCATTCTAAAGGCTTTTCTGGGGTCAAGGAGAGGAGATAAGTGGAGTTGAGTCTTGGGGAACAACGGGGTAGCTGGTATGGTGAAATCTGTTATTGGTAGGGGTGAAGTGATGGTCCGTCCCGGGTTTCCCCCTTTTACAAAACTGGCAGACCCTCTCCTTTTGGTCACCACTTGGACAAGGGGGCGATGAAAAGTGTCCGTGTGTCCCACAGTATAAACACTGCTTGGAAAAGCTGCAGCTGAGCATAAAAATTGCCTGTGACTCCACCCCTTTAAACCCGTGACTTTTTCTATCTCTCAAAATTTAATCTATTCGAGTAAAAAAAAACTAATAACTCATTTTAGAGTCTTGGGTTCATTTCTAGAAAAATAACTCATCCTTAAAAGATTCGAAAGGGGAAACCGGGAAAAGGAAAAGGCGGCTTTAAGAGTGCAAAGGGGTTCCCAAACCTGATGCGGCTGCTAGAAAGAAACTCTATAGAAAAATCTGAAATTGGTTTTTTCCAGTTTTAACCCCCACGAGGGGGGGCTGTATTGGTCTGGTCTAATTCGGTGTCAAAAGTCTGTTAAAATTCACTTATAAAATCATTTAAAAATACAGGCGGAAGCGGTTATGATCCGGTAAGAGACCTCAGCCCATCTAAATGCTTTCCCAGTCAGGAAAAGCCAAAAAATAAAGGATTTTTTAAACCCTTGTCATGGGGAAAATATTGGGATAATGATTAAACACTAGGGAGCACTTGGGGGGGAAACCCCCAAACAATCCCAACCTCACCGGGAAAAAACTTCTCCGGGGTTTGGGGGGAAAAATGACGTCATGGGAATGAGGAAGTTGCTGTGAGACAGCAGACTCCTGGGCCCCCTCTGTGCAGCAGGGCTTAGGCTTTTGAGAGCATGCTGGAATTTATGAGGACATCTGTTCAATCTGTTGGTTTTGTGTGGCATTGTTGTTCCAAAGGAGGATCGAAAGGGATAATCTTGGAGGGGAGCACGGGGGGAGGGTGAGCCAGGTTTCCTCACAGGAGCCTGAGGAGCCTTGAAACCCGAATGCGGGCCAACCCTGAGAAGATAATCCGTGAATTTCTTGCAAAAAGAGAGAGTTTTGGGTTTCTGTGTAAGCAGACTGGATACGGAAAGCTCAGAACAGGAGGTAAACCCTTTGGGAAGGGGGTAGTGATTTTTCCCCCAACACTAAAGGCCTTCAATCCCATTTTCAAACTGGGGACAGGGTAGTTTTTGGTGAAAACAGTGGGCGGGGGCTTCCCCTTTTTTAAAGTCCCCGTTTAAAGGGTAAACCCAATTTCAAGCTTTTTCAAAATGAGTAAAAGGGTAACGGGTTCGAGGAGAGGGGAGTTTAAAACCCCTTTTGGGCCCGGGGATTTCAGGGGTTTTTAAAAGAGGCTCAAGGCCCCGGGGTTCCCCATCCCCCGGGTTCTCCCAACGTATTATCCGTTAAAAAAAACAGTTTCTCGTTTTGGGAATATTCTGAATTTTTGGTGGATTTTTCTGTCTGGAAAAACCCATCTGGGAAAAGCCTTTCCCAAGTGTGGGAAAATATTTCGTTTTTGGGGCCAGCAAATTTAAGAAAATGTACTTTTAAAAGTGTTTATTAGAAGCCCAAATGCCTAAAATAGGCAGTGGGCTTTTATAGTCAGGTTTTCATGTTATGCAAAAAGGTGCGGGAAATGGGTTAAAATATCTTGGTTTTACGGGGGGCAGGGGTTTCCCCTTTCCCGCGGGTGCTGATTTAAAAAAAATTAATAAGTAATCAAGGGCCTGGCATTATAGAGCCAAAACACGAAAAAACACTCACCTCGTCCCACCAATCAAGGGCAAAAAAACATAGGATTTTACATGCAGAATTAGCAAGAATGAAAGGGAAAAATGTTTGTAAA
>JAHHUM010000787.1:0-72225 GCA_036173005.1 Crenichthys baileyi | reverse complement strand
AAAAATTTTGGGCTGTGGACAGTGTGAAACGTGTTGTTTTGGGAGCCCACCTTTACTTTTTTCCCCCAATCCGAGAGAGTTACGGTGTGGAAAAGCCCCAAAGAAGCGTACCACCCAGACTGTTGCATGAAACAGAGTGAAGGATGGGGGTGGATCAGTGATGGTTTTGGGTGCCATATCATGGCATTCCCTTGGCCCAATATTTGTGCTAGATGGGGCTCACTGCCAAAGGGGATACCGAACCATTCTGGGGGGACCATGTGCATCCAAATGGTTCAAACATTGTATCCTGAAGGCGGTGCCGTGTATCAGGATGACAATGCACCAATACACACAGCAAGACTGGTAAAAGATTGGTTTGATGAACATGAAAGTGAAGTTGAACATCTCCCATGGCCTGCACAGTCACCAGATCTAAATTATTGAGCCATTTGGGGGTGTTTTGGAGGAGCGAGTCAGGAAGTGTTCTCCTCCACCAGTATCACGTAGTGACCTGTCCACTATCCTGCAAGAAGAATGGCTTAAAATCCCTTGACTACTGTGCGGGGATTGTATATGTCATTCCCCAAGACGAATTGACGCGGATGGCCCAAAAAGGAGGCCCTACACCATACTAATAAATATTTGGTCTAAAAACCAGGTGTTTCAGTTTTCATTGTCCAACCCGTATATGTGTAATATTTTTTTTAGGTACACCTGCCAAAACTGCTAGTTAAGGCAAATTTCTAATCAGCCAATCACATGGCAGCAACTCATGTAGTCATGGTGAAGATGATCTGCTGCAGTTCAAACCGAGCATCAGAATGGGGAAGAAAGGTGATTTTAAGTGACTTTGAGCGTGGCATGGTTGTTGGTGCTACACGGGCTGGTC
Organism: Crenichthys baileyi; assembly: GCA_036173005.1. NCBI lineage: Eukaryota > Metazoa > Chordata > Actinopteri > Cyprinodontiformes > Goodeidae > Crenichthys > Crenichthys baileyi. Next base: position 71,354 of record JAHHUM010000787.1, on the reverse strand, counting down.
TGATCTACTGGGATTTTCACGCACTACCATCTCTAGGGTTTACAGAGAGTGGTCCGAAAAAGAGAAAATAGCCAGTGAGCCAGTGGGAGTTCTGAAGGCAAAAGGGGGTCCAACCCGTTACCAGCAAGGTGAACCTAATAACAAGTGGCCCGTGAGTGTATATACACACATATATATGTATCTTCAGGCATGGTTTATGATTTGTAAATGGTAAAATTACATTTCAGAATGACCCGCTCCAGCCATTGTGGTCCTTAACATTGTAGTTGCTTTTGAGTTTTATTTACTTTTGAAAACCTTCTCATTCCTCCTGGTCCCATGGCCAATCAGTGAACAGCAGTCTGTTTACGTCAAATGTAGTCCCGATGCATCCCCGGTTGGACCTGCTCAGGAGCAGGGACCTTAAAAGCAGGTACCGGGCTGGAAAAACCAGCAATAGAAACGCTCATAAAACTGGCTGAGTGGAATGGAGATGGGCTAAATGGAGCCATTAGTGTGATGGCAGTTATTGTCAGTCAGCAGAAAGAACAGGGAACTAAAGGCTTGTGTCAAATGGTGTTAATTAATGGGCTACTTAAAAATGATCAGATCTGTAAACTTCCATTCAACCTATATTATGAATCTGACATAACGTCTAAACCATTGAAGCTGTAAGGCCTCAGTTTGCAGGGATGTAGATGTTTTCTATACAGGCACTGATCCACAACAGGACAAAAAGAACCAATACCAACAGAAGACCCTCATTCACTACTCTAATGTTGAAGGTTCAAGTGTGATGTAAATCACAAACAGTACAGTTAGTGATGATATTTTCATACAAGCACAGTCTGCTTTACAACAGTGCTGTAGTTCTTCAGTGCAGACTGGGCTGTGATTTCTTTCTGCAGTCTATTTTCCACAATGACCTCTCTGGTCTTGCTGACGTTGAACTGGAGGTTCTTTACCAGACACCATGGGCTGTTATTTCCTCTAAGTTCATAACTCAAAACCATCTTACAGGCATCCAGTGATTATGGTACAATCAACAATTTTAATCTTACAAATTGAAGTAATATCTATCTGTCATGCTTGGTTGTTCAGCAGAGCCCCAGGATACAATGCTGGCTACATGTCCAATAAATCCGAGGAGCCCCTAACAAGCTAAACAGACAAACCAAACCATTCTGAAGGGCATGAGCATCCAGCTAAATGATAGAAGGAGCTTTCTGGTAAAGGACATCATTCAACTGTTTACCAAAAGGGAATGAGGCATAAAAAGGAAAGAACCCAATACCTTCAGTCAAGTAGTGATCAGCACCTTTTAGAGAACCATTTCTTTTGGCTCGACTCACTTCAAAGAGCCGGCTCTTTTGGCTCCCAAGCAGCTCATCGGATTTTGCTGCTTGAATAATTTTGTTGCTCACAATATCACAAAATTTAAGGGCATGAAAATAAAAAAAATTACCGTAAATTCCGGACTACAGAGCGCACCTGATTAAAAGCCGCATGCTCTAATTTTAGAAATAAACCAATTTTGTACTTGTACAGGCCGCACCGGATGTTAAGCCCACGTTGTAATATGATTTACACAGAAAGATATTACACGTGAGGATTTTTAACTTTTAATTTAATCCGTATGGTAATATAAACAAATGCATTTTGCCAAAGCTTTTTCTCGACCAGTGGCTGTAACACGGCTACCTTTAAATATACGTACGTTATCAGTAACACACAAATTTCGTTGTTAATGCTTTTTACTGAACAGTGCACGAACAACATTCCAATATCTGCTAACGACTGATTTACACTGCAGCCTACCAGGTCAAAAGTCATTGATCGCGTTCTTCATCTTCTTCCTGCGCACTGAAACCATCAAATTCCTGTTCTTCAGTGTCCAAATTGAACAGCCTCAGGATCTCGTCACTCACTTCAGCCTCTTCGTTGATGGTCTTACTTGAGCGCACCTGGTCCCCATAATCACGCAGCAGTCCAGCCTTTAGAAACCCGTTGGTGATTTTCCATGTTGATGAGGGTGAATATAAATGTCTGCTTTACAATACTGGTAATTGAATTGTGAAAGTACTCTTGATATAAAGCACAAGTTCATCGGACCTCTTTGAACTACTCATCAATTTCATTGGTCTACTGTTACCAGGCAAAATGTTTTTGGCGGCATGAAAAAAGACATGCATTAGCCGCAGTGTTCAAAGTGTGGGAAAAAAGTGGCTTATAATCCGGAATATATGGTAATTATTTTAAAACGCAGCAAGACCAAGACACGGAAAATCTCATTTTGATGTAAACTGAATATTTCATAATCAGTAGGTCACTATTTTCATAACATTAAACATAATTTCAAGAAGCGAACAGACCCTATAAATTGTAACAGCAGCTTCACTCATGGTTTTGCAGCACTGGCCACACCCATTGCCAAATAGTCAGCCAATGTGTATGTAACTGCCTACCCTCTACCCTACTGCTAGTCCAGAGACACACATATTAACCAATCAGCTGGGGTTTGAAGACAAAGTAGGTGTGAGAAAGAGAAGCGGGAAAACAAACTGCTCCCAATCAGGAGCCGACTCCTATCGGTCACTTCAAAGAGCCGGCTCTAAGAGCTGTTTTGTTTGTGAACGACACATCACTACTGGAGAGTTCTGAAGTGGCCAGCAAAGAGTCTGGATCTGAATCCCGTTCAACACCTGTGAAGAGATCTTAAACATGCTGTTGGGAGAAGGCACCAGGAGCAGTTTGCAAAGAAGAGTGGTTCAAATGTAGCCAGAGCCAGAGTGGGACTCTTATACCAGTAATTTGCACAGTTCACACCACTCCCTACATCACAGCAGCCTAAGAGGCTCCAGCAGCTAGATGCTCTCGTGGTAACTGTCAGTTAGGCCCTGTGTGATAGGTTGGTTGTGGTCACATGGCAGACATCAAATCTGGCTTCACAATGACCATTACTTGTGTCTGTGACTGCCTGCTGTATCTGGTAGCAGTGCAGCCGGCCTTCCTTCTTTAATATAATAAACTCAGTCGACCTGCCAGGCCTTCCCGGAGCCAATGAAGGGAAGCTAAAATAGGAGAAATATGATCTTTCTTTTTAATTTTCATCACAACTCTTGCTACAGCATTTTGGATCAGCTGAAGGCTTTTAACTGTATTTTGTGGACATCTTGATAGTAAAGAATTACAATAGTCCAGCCTTGAAGTAACAAATGCATGGACTAGTTTTTTAGTTTAATGAAAGAAAAACCCACAATGGTCACAGAAATAACTTGAATCTGACAAAAGTAATAATGAATAAAAACTCTATGAAAATGAACAAATGAAAGTCAGACATTGGTTTTCAAACATGCTTCAACAGATTTATTTTTAAAAATAAACTCCTGTAACAGGCCTGGACAAAAATGATGGTACCCTTAACTTAATATTTTGTTGCACAACCTTTTGAGGCAGTCACTGCAATCAAACGATTCCTATAACTGTTAATGAGACTTCTGCACCTCTCAGCAGGTATTCTGGCCCACTCCTCATGAGCAAACTGCTCCAGTTGTCTCAGGTTTGAAGGGTGCCTTTTCCAGACGGTATGTTTCAGCTCCTTCCAAAGATGCTCAATAGGATTTAGGTCAGGGCTCATAGAAGGCCACTTCAGAACAGTCCAATGTTTTCCTCTTAGCCATTCTTGGGTGATTTTAGCTGTGTGTTTTGGGTCATTATCCTGTTGCAAGACCCATGACCTGCGACTAAGACCAAGCTTTCTGACACTGGGCAGCACATTTCTCTCTAGAATCCCTTGATAGTCTTGAGATTTCATTATCTGCACAAATTCAAGACACCCTGTGTCAGATGCAGCAAAGCAGCCCCTGAACATAACAGAGCCTCCTCCATGTTTCACAGTAGGGACAATGTTGTTTTCTTCATGTGCTTCATTTTTCTGTCTGCGAATATAGAGCTGATGTACCTTGCCAAAAAGTTCAGTTTTTGTCTCATCTGTCCATAGGACATTCTCCCAGAAGCTTTGTGGCTTGTCAACATGTAGTTTGGCAAATTCCAGTCTGGCTTTTTTATGATTTGTTTTCAACAATGGTGTTCTCCTTGGTTGTCTCCCATTAAGTCCACTTTGCCTCAAACAACGTTGGATGGTGCGATCTGTTCACCTTTAATCTCTTTAGAAGTTTTCTGGGCTCTTTTGTTACCGTTCATATTATCCGTCTCTTTGTTTTGTCATTAATGTTCCTCCTGAGGCCACGTCCAGGGAGGTTGGCTACAGTCCCATGGATCTTACATTTCTGAATAATATGTGCAAAAGTAGTCACAGGACCATGAAGCTGCTTGGAGATGGTCTTATAACCTTTACCTTTAACATGCTTGTCTATAATTGTCTTTCTAATCTCCTGAGACAACTCTTTCCTTCGCCTCCTCTGGTCCATGTTGAGTGTGGTACACACCATGTCACCAAACAGCACAGTGACTACCTGTAGCCCTATATATAGGCCCACTGACTGATTACAAGAATGTAGACACCTGTGATGCTAACTAATGGACACACCTTGATTTAACATGTCCCTTTGGTCACATTATTTTCAGGGGTACCATCTTTTGGTCCAGGCCTGTTTCACGAGTTTATTTTAAAAAATAATTCTGTTGAAGCATGTTTGAAAAACAATGTCTGACTTTAATTTGTTCATTTTCACAGTTTTTTTTTAATTATTACCTTTGTCAGATTCAAGTTATTTCTGTGACTATTGTGGGTTTTTCTTTTATTAACCGAGAGGTACCAACAATTTTGTCCACGTGTATAAATATATAAATGTAGACCCAAACAAGATCTTGGGTCTACATGTTGCTCAGCCTTGTGCACTTTTCCATTCCACAATTGCCTTATTAACTACAGCTCATTGCTCAAATCTTTGAGTTATGGACTAATTTGAGGGCCTCGCCTTTGTTTTCCATAATTGCTGCTATTTCATCGGCATGCCTAAAGAGGAGCTGAAATTTCATTAAATCTGTGGCTGTACCACGGGCATTAATATTCCCCTCTCATAAAGCCAGAGCCTTGCTCATTCTCCTTGTCCTCTACCTTCCTTCCCCCTGTGCTCTTATGGCAGCCCCAGGGTTTCATTAGATCAGCAGTGAGATAAGAATCTCCACAGCTCCTTTACCATGCCAGTTGCACCTTGTTAAAGCCAAGGGTACTGTAATGGAGTCATTTGATTGACTAACGGGGGTATCTGCAAGTGGACAGCGAATTTGACTTCATCAGAGAATATGAGCTCATCTTTGACTTTGCGACAGGGTAGAAGCTGACAAAATCCCAGACAGTAGGTCTACAACATGTTTCAGGAGTTTCTTCAGAGACATCGATACCAATCATTTGAAAAGGCTTGTTATAGGGACCACAACCTCATACCTACGATCAGGATTTCCCTACTCTTTAGACATGTTAACTGTTTCTCTATAGGCGTTTGGTGATTATGTCATCAGGGCTGTTTCTCCCAGCTAATCAGTGGAACAAAACATTGTGCAAACTGGCTCTACACCCTTTTAAATATTGAGCATATAGCTGTCTGACCTGCGGCAGAAGGGAAGAAGTAATCCACAACCATGGCAATAAAAGCAGATTTAGTTTGTGTTAAATATCTTTAGTGATTTACTACTTTACACTTAAAGGCTATTTGCAGTCACTGAAGTATGTAAAGGCAGTACAGGTTCTGTGATTTGCTTTTTGTTTTTCTTCATCAGAGGAGTCTTTAATTCCAAAAAATCAGTCGAATATGTTTTCTATTTATGCAGAGATTGACTTACAATAAATACCTGAAATCCAGTCGTGCAGCTAATCCTCTGTCAGCAATTTCCTGGCCCGTGTAGATTAATACAGGAAGTAACATTTTGTAAAGTGTAATTAGCTTGCAGTTTGAAAAATCCAACATGCTCTGTGGAATATGGCAGCAAGGTAGGATCTGCTGAGGGAGTTTAGAACAGCTCTAAATCCCACTTATAGATCTGTACAAGACTGCTGAGAATTACTCTAGTTCCTTTAGTCATAAACAACATTTCGTGTTAGTTTTAGTGTCCTTGGCATGCTGAGCAGCCCCTTTCCTTGAATTTAATGGATGTGTGTGTGTGGCACTATTTCTTAATGTGGCCAGGTTTCGTTATACAGCTTAGAACACCACCTCTTCCTCTTCCTCTGCGTCTGTTGTTTGTTGTCTCCACCGGGGAACCGAAGGCAATCAGTGGTAATGATCTGGGCCAGCTCCCTCCTCAAATAAAAAGCTAATGAAAGACAGTGTTTCTCTGGAGCACTCGGGCATGTTGGGCAACATCATTTGTTTGTTGGGAAGTGATAGCCATGCAGCTCTCTGTCCTGCCTCCTCCTTCCACAAGTTTTAACTGACCTTCTATGTATGGTAACATGAAGGGGAATCCCCCCCCTGCCTTCCACACATCCTGCTTGCAGTGTCATGATTTAGCATCCTTACTGATAGGAGAACAAGTAACAAGTACACTGTTATGTAATTGTTTAAATAAAAATGTATATTGAAATAGCATTCTTCTTTCCAGAGGATATCCGTATTGTAGGAGAAAAGATAATTTCATGTATTCACATACATTGAAACTTTATTAAACATTTTATCATAAACAAAACAACATTTTGGACAATCCCAAGAGCACAGTCTGTGGAATTAAGATATGATTTATTTCAATCTAGTGTCACCTAAAAGTGTGTTTTAACTTTCTTGGTGGAATAGCGTTGACAAGCGTAAAATAACACATATGTTCAGTTTGTTTTGGTTTGTTTCTTCTCTTGGACCTTTTAAAAAGAAGTTCTCATGTTCATAGAACTGGAACTGGAAGGTGGCCTGATCACAGTAAACCTTACTCGGTTCACATATTGAATTGCAGACTTTGTGCATAATTTTGCACACATTTGATTTACTTGTACCACACAAATCTGTTGTTTCTGGAGGGGAAGTTTCTGTATTTGCTAAAGGTGAGAACTGCTTGTAAAAATGGAGGTATTATTCCCCTCACTGAGTCACATGACAACAATGTCTGAAGCAAACAAATGATTTCAGTGGGTTAGGTTATACATTTTCACTATGCGTCATGTAGCAAACATCTTATAATCTGAAGTTCAGCCTACCTCTGGTCAGATTTAATTTAAATCCTCATTATCTGTAGGCTAGCTTTCAATAACTCCCGTTTTAAAATATGATTTAGTCTAGAACTAGGGCTGAAGCACTGTACATCTACTGTTTACATCTAAGTTTATTAGTGTTTGCTATAACCATTACAGCATTAGTTAACACAGTGATATTTATATATTTGTATAATATTTTGAGGGGGAACATGCAGAAGACAAATTGAACAGTATTTGCTGTTGTAAGCTGTATGACTGACTCTCATCATGGTCAAAAACTATATTTTAAAATGGTTTCAAACTATTCACACCGAATATTACAAAGTTTCTTTATAATAGTTGTACAGGTTAACTTCTTGATTATATTGAAGTTATAGTTTATGTTTAGTTTTAAAAAGGTTTTTTTTGTATTATTAGTTTTAAAGGTTATCTTCTAAAAGCCTAACCAGGAACTCTGCCTGTGAACTACCCTTTGGCTAGAGGGTCACTTTTGTTAAATGTAATATTGTTTTATGTATTGTCCCTCATCAACTAAATTTGAAATTAATAAATAAAAACTAATTACTTATATGATGTTTTGATATTAATTGTTCTAAGTTTGAAAATGAAAAATTACTGTTCATGTTTGATGAATGTATATTTGTTTGCAACTGGGCTGATGCCAGACACTGCTGTTTTGTGGAGGAGGGGGATTTATGGCCGTGCACCAAAGGAGAGGCTCGACCAGGATTCACCAAGAACCACCACTGGCATCATGTGCTGACATGTAACTGCCAGGGGAACATTTTATACCTGCTTCCATGGCTGGCGATCATGAGTAATTATCAATAACCCGCTCATAGCCTGCTGTAAAGAAAGTTGTTTATGTCTCCAATAAATAATATATACCAGCATGAGGTTATTTGGAGTTTGGTTTGATCAGGGGTCATTTTCTAAAAATCCACTGGCCTGAACAGCACTTAGAACCAAAATAAATTTAGTGGTCTACAAAGTTTCCATGTAATAAAATCCATTAATAATATTACATCACAGAGGAGATTGAAGCATTTATATGACTATTGATCTCTGGAATTCTCAGATATTTAACTGCTTCAAAAAATAAACGGTTACATCTTGGTTTACTTCATGTTTTGTTTACAAGTAAAAAATGGAAGTAGGAACGAACAAAATGACAATGCTCATGTATGAAATGTTTGTACAAATTAGCAGAGCCTCCATTTTCAATAGTTGCCTTACTTGCTTTTAACTGCTTTGTTTAACTTGTTCCAGAAACGCGCTCTCTGCTGCAGTCCTTGTTGGATGGGGACTTTGAGGCACTTTTGCTGAGCCCTCAGGTGATTGATGTGCTTACTGGAGATGGCAGCTGCAAAGAAGGGGAGGACATTGAGGCTTACCTAGAGAGAAGACTGCTGCTGTATCTGACTGGTGACAACAATGATCAGCAGCCTAAGAGGTAACTCAGCAGGAATGTTGCAGTTTAATCAAATTGATGTTGGAATTTCACCAATAACTACTGGTCAGACATTTTGAAATTATAGATTTCCAGCTATTACGTGTTGGAGAACAAGGCAGTCGGGTTAGAAAATCTAATTGTTTCTAATAATGTAAGCTGAGGCATCATCTCTCCATCCCTTTACTGCATTATTACACAGCAGATGTACCCGTTGAGCAGTTTTAAGCCTAAACGCTGACTGATGGATCAGCTTTCTAGAAATTCATGAATGTAACTCTTGTCTAGCATCAACTGACACTTTTAACATTAAAATTCTACTCAGTTAGAGGCCCAAAGCTAACAATTGGTGATGTAATATGTGGCCTGGTCTTTATCTGCTGAGGTAGACACATTTCACTGCTCTGTATAGGCATCAGCTGCACCTTATTTAGGCAACTCATACAAGTTCTGCTGTGCTGTTTGGAGACATGTAGTTTACATATGTAGTCAGATCAAGCATACAATTATGACCACTGACAGGTGAACTGAGTAACACAGATGATCTTTTCAATATGGCATCTGTTAGTGGATGAGTTATATGAGACACCTTTGTTTCAAAGCTAAGGATGAGAGCGAGATTAATAAGGGCCAAGCTGCTTTGGCTAGCCGACTGGGCCAGAACCTCTCCAAACTGCAGCTCCTGGGGGGTGTTCCTGGTCTGCAGTGGTCAGTGTCTATTAAAAGGGGAGGAGAGAATATTTTGGAACTAAAAAGGTCATGGGGTGGCCAGGGCTCATTGATGCTACTGTTGCCACCTAACAATCAGCCTGTGAGCAGAACTGAACCACAGAGCAATAGAAGAAGGTGGCATATCCTGATTATGTTTTCCTTTAAATCAGGAAAGCAATTGGATGGTCTGATGGGTGTGTGTTGTTTACCTGCGGAAGCCATGGCAACAGGATCTACTGTGGAAGGGAGACGAGCCAGCAAAGGCAGTGTGATGCTTTGGGCACTGTCCTGCAGTCCATGTGGATGTTATCTGGACATACTAGGCTACAAGGGCTTCTTGATCACAGACAGAAATGATAAGAACATTCATTTTGGTCAATATTAAAAGCATGGTTATTCATTGAGTATGAAAAAACAATGTATGTTTTGTAAGGCTTTATGATTATTGATTATAAATATTTAGCAAAATTATAATTAAAATCTGCGTGCTTCTGCGTGCCGAGTATAGATGGAAAAAAAACCAGCTGTTTATGGACTGAGTGGGAATGGATCAAAGTTTCAGATTGACATGGAAACAACATCAATGAGCAGCAAAGAGTTTCTACATTCTCGGGAGCAACTTGGTTCCTAACCTAACGGCTGAGAGCGAGCTGCTCCAGTTCACAGCCTCCCAACCAAGGTCAAACACCGGATTAACTAATGGTGTTCATAGGCCACACTTTATCCTCCTTCGTCCAAAACGGGGAAAATATGATGAACTGTTGCAGTCGACTGAAACAACAAGGAGGAAACCTCTGTGGGTTTTTATGTTTGCCTGGATAGCAGCTCCGAACTTCAGAGCTGCGACGCCTCTTGAGCTGCGTTGTAGTTTGTTTGGCTCACAAAATGGAAGATGGCCCAACAGTTTTACACATTTTTCATGCTACATTCTTCTTTCGTAAAATAGTATTCAAAATACAGGATTTCATATAAAAAATAAACACAAATAAAATCAGTGATTTTTAAAAGGAATAGTGAGACTATAGTCCCCTGCAGTGCTTCTGTGCTGCAGACACACAACCATTCAGTCTTACACACTGTGGTGGGTTTGATCCTGACATACACCCATGTCTTCTGGAGTTTCTGGCTATATGTTTCCTTTATATTAAATCCATTGGGAAAATTAAAGAACGTGATCATCACAGTGCTGCCTGCTTTGTCCAGATGACAGTGGGTTTGTTGAACCAAGTATATGATGAACTCCACGGTGATAAGCAAACAGCAGGGGGTCTTGAAAGTTTCTTGTTTGCTTACTCAGGTGGGCCAACAGGACTTTCAAGACATACAATTAACATGTAGACTATGATTTTTTTCACAACCCTACCATCTAACTTAGAATATTTGCAGGCCATGTGCATCCTTTTATAGAAACTACATTCCCTGTTCACTGTGGCCTGTTTCAGCATGATAATGCACCCTGCCATGAAGAGAACATCGGTCCAGAATGATATGAGGAGCATGGTGTTGACTTGGCCTCAACAGTCTCACGATCAGCATCTAAGGGATGTGCTGGACAAACTAGTCTGATCCATTGAGGACCCACCTCAGATCCTAAAGCACTTGAAGGATCGGCTGCTGCTAATATGCTGGTGCCAGATTTTTTAGACTGTTGAACTGAATGAACACTTTCTCTTGTTAAGGCAGGTGTCCTTTTTTTTCTCCTTCATAAATTCTACACTATTTTCTTGTAGGGGTATCACAGACCTATTTATTCCAGTAAAATCCTCTAAAGTCTGTGGTTGTAATGTGACAAAATGTAGAACTGTTAAAGAGGAATAATGATTTTCCAAGTCACATTCTTGCTTCTCCTCGTCTATGCTCATAACTGGGTCTATTTCTTATTTCCGATGTCAGTATGGAAATTCAATATTTCTTCATTCTATAGGAACCTGTTGAAGCTGGTTGATAGTTTTAAAAACACCCCTCACTGTCTGAAGTTGGCTTTGGGAGGTGGGGAATCTTCTGCTCACTGTGACTGTTGGAAATTTTGTCTAAAACAAAATAAAAAGCCATTTATCAAACTGAAAGCTTTTTTAATGCAGTGAAAGCACATATCTGTGGAGTAACTGCAGCTGTGTTCCTCATCTGTTCTTTTGCAGGGAGCTCACACTGATGGCCATTGCTGTCTCCTGCCTCCATCTGTTTGCTCAGAGTAACTGGACCGGCCCGCCGGTCTCTTTCCACATGTGTGACTTGCTGCCTTTGGCACTGCTGTCCTCTCAGGTACGTTCCCATTCCCTCATCAAGTCCAACTGCTTTGGCACCTGTCTTCTTGCCTTAGAATTTGCTTGCTCTTTTGTTTCCACCAGGCATTAAAATCCATCCTTAATTTTTAAATCTCAGTTATCTGCGTTTTTACTGTCATTGTTTCTGCTTTTTATGCTGGTGCATTAGAATAAACTGCACAGGCCCTATCAGCTATAGACTCCATGCAGTGTGATGCCATGAGGGCCAGCTCCACGTCCCAGTCTCCCTCTGGTTGGCAAATTAGCCCACTGCTGTATTAAAGCAGAGTGTGACACTCAGAGAAGGTTTGAGAAGCGAATGTATACACACAAGGTCCTGTAAAGTTTATTACACAATAACGTTTATTAAGAAAAGAAGCATTTTTTCCATATAATCTGTAAGAGCCTTCACATCATGGTTGCATGTGCTTTTTACTATTGCATTATATTATTTATTTTCCATCATTTTGTTTAATTTTATGGCTAAGCCTTATAGTTGTACCGCTCATTATGTTATGTGTAAGCTCTCAGCTGCCTCCACCCACCTTAGCTACCTGGTGAAGCTGCTCCCTGATCAAAGCATGTGGATTTTAGTGGACAAATAAAGTTTGTGTTGTTAATTGACAAATAAGACATCAAGTAGCTGCACAGCTCATGGTAAAATGGGCCACTATTCAATGGTTTCTGACATCCCAAATGGTAGCTATTAGTTCCAAGAGCTAGAGTTCTAAAAAGCCTGGATAGCTTTAAGCCAGGTTTCACAGATTTGTGGATCTAGGCAATTGTTAAAGTTCTATTTAACATAGATTGACACTGAAACACTGAAAACTAGAATCTAAAACATTCTGCATAACACCTTAGGGGTTTTTATAGAAGCTATGGAGATATTTTTCAAGAACTATTGTGTTCTTTTTTTTTTGTAAAGATTTTTTGGCACTAGTGGTTATCAGACTGGAAGGAGGGTGGAGAGAGAAGGGGAAGACATGCAGCAAATAGCTCGAGACCGGGAATCGAACCCAGGACAACCGCACTGAGGACTATAGTCGCTGCATATTGTGTGCCTGCTCTACAAACTGAGCCGCCCTCACCCCCACACTACTGTGTTCTTCGATGCCTCAAACTGTAGCACCTCCTGAACATGCACTGAGGAATATCATCTGGGACTCCTCTGCTTGAATGCCTCCTGTATATAAAGGCCCAGATTGTGGATACAGTTATAAATTATCTGGTTCCTAAACCTTTGTCCACTTGTTGAGCACATCTTCACAGCACTTACTCAGGTTGAATAAAGATCTGGCAACCCAGAGTAGTGTGTACATCATATTTTAAAAGCAAATCGGTCTACATGCATTATTGATTTTTTTTGTTTCTTAGCATTATCATCGTCCTCCATCCTGGTTTCTGCCTAACACTGCAGTGCATGTGTGGAAATTCGAAAGTAAACATGAATATGGTCTATACTGCTACTGGTGCATTTAATGCACATACCTTCAGTTACATAACAAGCCTCTGACTGATCCCTTTACGTCTATATTAACAAAATTGTCCAGAGCTTCTAAATATGTATTAATATTGCTTAGATAAAGGGGGGGGGGCAACATTTTCTGATCCTGTCTGCTTTGTGGGAGATATTCCCTGATTCTGATTCTGGTACAGTTTGAAAGTTTAAAAGAAAAACATAAACGTTCTGTATTCCAGTTAGCCCCATGTTGGTGCTGAAGCTCGTTGCGTCCCTGTTGTTTTTACTCCTCAGTTATTATTACTGCAACAGTCTGACAAGACTGCCCCCACTCTACATGTTGGCAAAAAAAAACCATAAATATCTTTGTTTTTATTGAGGGACTCACCTGAAATAAATGATAGGAAGACTGCTGTGAAAGCCATGCTGGTAGAAATGAAAGAGCCAGTTTTTATATTGTACAAACCTGTCGCTCATAAATAATTCTTTAAACAATTTTTTTTTCAAACAAAATAACATAAAATATTCCATTTAGTGATATCAAGTCAAGTCAAGTTTATTTATATAGCGCTTTTCTGCAACAAGGCACTCAAGGTGCTGTACATAAGGAAAAATATTACAATGATACAGAAAATCAAACAGAGGTAATTAAAAAAATAAAGAGAATAGAATGATGGATAAGAAAATGAAAGGAAAATTGGACTGAAAACTTTAATAATGTTTAGATGGCCCAGTCAAAGGCCTCTCTAAACAAATACGTTTTAAATCTTGATTTGAAGCAACTTAGGGTTTCAGCACTTTTACAGTTTTCTGGGAATCTATTCCAGATTAGTGGAGCATAAGAACTAAAAGCTGCTTCTCCATGTTTGGTTCTGGTTCTGGGTATGCATGGTAAATTTGAGCCAGAAGACCTGAGAGGTCTGGGTGGTTGATACACTGACAACAAGTCTGTAATGTATTTTGGTGCTAAGCCATTCAGTGATTTATAGACTAACAGAAGCATTTTAAAGTCTATTCTCTGAGCTACAGGGAGCCAGTGAAGGAACTTTAGAACCAGGGTGATGTGCTCCACTTTCTTAGTTCTAGTGAGGACGCGGGCAGCTGCGTTCTGGATCAACTGCAGCTGTCTGATTGACTTTTTAGGCAGACCTGTGAAGACACCGTTGCAGTAATCAATTCTGCTAAAGATGAACGCATTAATTAATTTTTCAAGGTCCTGCTGAGACATTAGTCCTTTAATCCTGGAGATGTTCTTTAGGTGATAAAAGGCTGACCTTGTTACTGTCTTTATGTGCCTCTGAAGGTTCAGGTCTGAGTCCATCACTACACCCAGGTTTCGAGCCTGATTGGTGGTTTCTAGCTGTATGAACTGAAGCTATGTGCTAACTTTTAAACGGTCTTCCTTTGGTCCAAAGATTATTACTTCGGTTTTGTTTTGATTCAGCTGAAGAAAATGTTGGCACATCCATGCATTGATTTCTTCTAAGCATTTACCCAGCGCTTGAATGGGTTCATAGTCACCTGGTGAGATAGTAACGTATAGCTGTGTGTCGTCTGCATAGTTATGATAACTTACGTTGTTGTTGATTAAAATCTGAGTTAGGGGGAGCATGTAGATATTGAATAGGAGGGGCCCTAAGATGGACCCTTGGGGAACGCCACATGTGAGTTTTGTGGTCTCTGATGTAAAGTTACCTACTGACACAAAAAAGTACCTGTCCTTCAAGTAGGATTTAAACCAATTGAGTGCTGTACTAGAAAGGCCGACCCAGTTTCCCAGGCGCTCTAATAAAATGGAGTGGTCAACAGTGTTGAATGCTGCACTAAGGTCCAATAATACTAGCTCTGTAGTTCTTCCACAGTCTGCATTTATACGGATGTCATTGAACACCTTGACAAGAGCAGTCTCTGTACTGTGGTGAGCAGGAAGTCTGACTGGAAGACATCAAAGCGGTTGGTCATTGTTAGTTGTTTAACTGCTGAAACACAGCTTTTTCAATAATCGTAGTGATGAAGGGGAGGTTTGATATAGGCCTGTAGTTCTGTAGTGGCAGCTTAGTCGCTCTTTTTCAATAGAAAAAGAGCAACTTGGACATCTACATCTACAGTGTTACAGGACAAAGTGGAGGTAGAAGAGTAAATCTGGTTAAAGGTTTCAGCAGCACCGTCCTTAAAGATGCGTTTTCTTATAATGTCTCTTTGGCAAACGAGTCATTGGAGATTATGCTTTCAAAAATAACAGAAAAATGGTCAGATAGGGCAACATCAGTTACAGACACCATGGAAATGTTTAGACCCAAGTCCAAAATATGTCCCTGTTTGTACGTTTGCTGTTTAACGTGTTGAGTCAAACCAACATTTCTAAGAGTGTCACATAGATCTATTGGACTTCTGTCTTCAGGATTGTCATTTTGAATGTTGAAGTCTCCCACAATAATTAAACAATCATAATCAGCACATATCACAGATAAAAGCTCATCAAAATCACTGAAAAAGTGTGTTTTGGACTTAGGAGGCCTGTAAATATTCAAGAACATGGTTCGGACCGGGCTTTTTACCTGGAGAGCCAAATATTCAAAAGAGTCAAATTTGCCCAGAAATACTTTTTTACACTTTAGTAAATCTTTAAACAAAGTGGCCACCCCTCCATCTTTTCTTTGCTGTCTGCTCTCGCAAAGAAAATTGTAGTTCGGAGGCGTCGACTCTATCAGAATGGGAGCTTCATTAAATTCATGTAACCATGTTTCTGTTAAAAACATAACATCAAGATCATGGTCAGTAATGAAGTCTTTGATTAAAAATGATTTTCCTGACAGAGATCTAATGTTCAATAAAGCCAGTTTATACAACTTAGTTGCTGATATTAACTTTGTTCAGTAGCAGGGCCTTGGCCACAGGGGGTGTTAAATGGAGAAGATGTCAGAGCCATTTGGATCCCAATCTTAAGAGCTCCTTTCATGTTATCAGAATCCAGTAAAGCAAAAAGCAGGCTCAGTGGGGAGATGGGAGAGTTCTGTGCGGTCTGGGTCGGGGTCTGGGGTAAGGGGGGTTTAACAGGGGGGGGTCGGTCTGGGTTTGGGGGGAGGGGGGTATAACGGGGGGGTCCACTTCTCCTGTGGATTTTGACGGGGAGACCTTTTGTGATGACCTCTCTTTCTCAGCCAACTGGCCGGTTGTTTCTTCTGGAGCTGTTGGAGGCAGCGTTATCATTATTGTTGATACTCCATGTTCTCTGCTGAAGGTCGAAGCTGCTGGCGGATTATTTACTGAATAGAAGAGATTAGATGTGAGACGTCTGGCTCCCGGCTTGTTCAAACAGAAACCATCTTGCTTAAAAGGTTTTTTTTTTTCCCAAAAAAAATATTGAAGCTGTCGTAAAGTTCAAGAGGTATTTGGCACGTTTTTTTTTCAAACTTATTAATCATCAAAAAGCCCTGGGAAAAAATTCCCCCTTTTAACAGAAAATCGGGCAAAGGGTCCGCGGGAGAAACCCCTTGATATTGAGCCCTCCAACAATATTCAGAAAAAGGGAGTAAAATTCTTTCAATCCTTCTGTTTTTTCTTGGGCCACGTCATCCAGGCCCACAGTGTTAAAAAAGGTTTTTAGAGACGGGCGCCTTTTTTTTGGGGATTGTCAGAATTTTTTTTTTGAGATATCAGGGGGAAGGCGCTTTAATTGTTTAATTCATGAAAGAAAAATTTTTTTTGTCGTATACAACTTTTTAAATTTGGGGAAGCTGGAGTGTTTTAGTAATGGCTAAATTTGCTGGCTATTAGCACATGTCTAATTAGCATTAGGTACGGTAAAAGCCCTGCCCTTCAGGGCTGCTAGGGCTCTCTGCAGACATTAGGGTGAAACTCAGAGTTTTGTTCGCGCACTGATGGGGTATGCCGAAGAACAGTATTTGTGTTTCTGACTGCAGTGACATGCAGTCACAGCTACACAGTTGCCTAAAAAACTGAAGTGGTAAATATCACAAAATATTGCACATTGGTACTTCCCAGAGATTAAAAAGATGACTCTCATCATGTACATATTTAAAATAAAATTTAAAAAATCTGGCTTAGGGGTTTTCCTTTAAAATATCTCTTTTTAAACTCCGGGTGCTCATAGGTTTTTTGGCTGTGAAGGACCCTAATTAAAACCCCTTTTCCCCCACTCTGCACATTCTCCACTATTTCCCCCTTTTATGAATTTTTCCGCTGTTTTTTCCCTGTTTTGTAACTCTATGTTCTGGGGTTTTTTCCCCTTAATATAAGCAAAATCGGGCCCTGGCCCTCTGTTTAGTTTAAACCCTTGCTGAAAGGGGGGGCATTTTTGGGAGCATTTATTGTGCCAAAACTTACTGTTCTCCTTTACAGTTTGTCCCCCTAGCCCCTGCCCTTTCAGGGAATAATAGGCCCCGGGATGGGGCCCTTTAAACTAGACCCTGTCTCCCCTTTAGACATAGCGGGTGAGGCTTCTAAGTGACAAAACGGGTATGTTCTCGTTCTTTTCTTTTAAAATTGAAAACTGGCTCAGAGTTCTTTCCTGCTTAGCTGGTTTCTCTCTTTAAAAAGAAGCCTGTAAAGGAGCTATACGGGTCATTAGTTTTTCCCTTCAAAATTAAAAAAGCCCTTTGGGGGGAATCGGGCCCTTTTGTTATTTTTTTGTTAAAATTCCCTTCTGACCCCCCAAACCCCTAAAAGGTTTGTTTTTCAGATGGCTGCTCACACTTGCCCGGGTTCGGGTTTTCTGCTGGGGTTTCCCCCCCCCCCCCCTTTTTCTTTTTAAAGGGGAGTTTTGTTTTAACGGTTGCTACATGCAGGGCTCAGTAGGGGGGTTTCGGCAAAATAAAACCAGAAAATTGGCCAAACGACTGCCCACTGTCCCCACACCTCTTTCTAGGGTGACTCCCTACAAGTCACTGACTGTATGGGGGTTTTTTTTTAAAAAAAAAACTTTTTAAACCCGTTTTAAAAAAAACTAAATTTTAAATGCTTCTTTGAAAACCGGGAAATAAATTTGAAATATTTGTACTTGACTTGGAATCTGTATGATTCAATTGAATTGACTTTTTTGTGAAGTGCCTGGAGAGGAGGTGTTGTGAATTGGTGCTTTATAAATAAACAGAATTGAATATGCTCTATGAATGCCCCTTGTAACACTGTTGCTGAATATGTTGGTTTTGTACCACACCTCAGCTAGACACACCTACCACCACATTGTGGTCTCGTTTCGTTAAACTGGGGCCATCAATTCATTTGCAATAGGATAGTGAGTCGAAACACACCTTCATGCTCTTTAATGCCTGTTAGAACAATCAACAGGATGATAAAATGCTGCAGCAGATTACGGCCTCCAAAATCAATCTTAGGTGGATGAGTTGGAGTGCTAAAGGTTGGAGAAGCAGCTAACATGTTTTTGGGATATGTGTGAACTCTCCAAGGAGCTATGTAAAAGTTCCTGATGCTGGCTTTGTAAGGAATGGAAGGTGAAGATTTCTTCCAAAACATTATTGGGGAAATAAATTGGTTTGGTTTGGAATCACTGACCATAGTGTCAGGACAGGGCTTTGACATGGCCACAAAGTCTGGTGGTTTACATCAGAAGAGTTTGTTTGATCACCAATTGTGGGGTTATCTGTTGGCTTTGCTAATTCTTCATTTTTCCGTGTGTATTTTCATACAAAGTATTTAGTCAGAAGTAGAATGAAAGAGAGCTGGAGATGCCGGAGAGATGCCGGAGAGGTTCCTATTAACAAAGCCTCTCTTGGTTCCATATTACACCAGCTTCAAGGTATTGCTTCCTCAGCACTGCACAATAGTGTCTTTCATCCAGCCATTACGCCGGAGCAGAAGGCCATTTCTTTTATCAAAGTCATGTTTTTGGCATCAGTGATTTAGGTGCCATCACACAGGTTGCAGCTCGTCCACACATGCCTGACAGCACAGATTAAAGGTAGGACAAACGTAGGAGAGCCCTTCTCATGTGGACCTTTTAAGTAACAGAGAATGCTTGATGTACCTTAGGATGTAATGCAGCAAGTATAGAGTTTATTTTAACAGAGGTTGGAAAATGTAGCTTGTGGGATTGTAAATATTTTATAAATCAGCCATTTCAAAATCAGTGTTTGCAGTGACTATTTTCCTGATCACTAGATATAACAAATGCAGTGACATCCAAGTGTGATTTAATGACTCCAGACGACCTTTAAATTGTGTAGAAGTGACATTTGCGCAGGATGTGGCCTGACATACAGGGCTTTCTGTTGCTGATGCCAATACTGATATTTAAACTCTAGGGAGGCTGTGATACAGTTGATCCCAAAGTTATTCATACCCCTGGCAGATTTCTATTTAAAACGATATTTATGGTAAAATGGGAAATGGCCTGCACTTGTATACTTCTTTTTCTTGTCCGAGGACCCCAAAGCTCTTTACACAACAATCAGTCATCCACCCATTCATACACACATTCACACACTGACAGTGGGAAACTACATTGTAGCCAAAGCTGCCCTGGGGCAGACTGACAGAAGAAACACGTTGCTCAGATTACTTTAAATGTCAATCTGGTTTTGGGGCTTATGTGTTGGGTCATTATGGTTTATTTTATCGACCTACATGATTTCTGTTCTGAAGAATTTCTCTTCTTTGAGGCTGAGGCAGTTCTGCTACTGCTCAGCGGGTTTGTGTCGAGGCCTATCAAGACTCAGGTCTGGATAAACAGCTGGCAGTGGGTGAATAGATGTTTTATGAAGATCTGTTGGTATTGCTTCCAAGTGTTAGATTCAGTGTGTGGATGTGAAGGATTTGTAGAGTTCTCTGGCAGCAGCATAGCATTGTGTGTGTCATTGTATGTTTAGGGTCAGTCATGAGGCCTGATGTAAAAAAAACATTTTGACACTAAAATCCTTCTAAATCCATCGTGGGAATTGAAATTAAGATCATCAGTCATTTAAAGTCTATAACATCATCACATCTGAACATTTAGTACAGCAGTCTTTCATAAAGTAAAGCCAGCGCTATAATATCTGCATAAATGCAGCTACAATGCTAGTATCAGCAGTTGTTTGAAAATATGACCTATTTTATACTTCTGCCTCTAATTATTCCGGAGTTTAGCGAATATAAATATTTTTTTTACTAAGTGTCCTAGAACAGGAAAAAAAAGGATATGTTTTTAGAGTGTATCAACTATCTGATTTCAACTGTTTCCTTGTGATTCTTTTGTAAGGGTTGACTCCCAAATTTCAGAAGGATAATTCTACCCTGGGGTGCTAAGACATAAGATTTTTCTCACTTCTATTTATCATTTTTGATCTTGCACTAGAATTCCCAGTTGTTGATGGAGGCAATCCACTCGAGGCTGCTTCTCGATGGCGAGTCGGTGTACAGCCTGGTAGTCAACCCCTTCCTCCTCCTGCTAGCTAGGGTCATTCTCACCAAGTGCTCTCCCACAATGGAAAACCTTCAGGTAAGTCTGCTTTTCTCTCACCTAATAATGAGTTAACTGCAATTATGTCCAACCCTTCAGCACATATCAGCACAAACATTACTCAATTCAATTAAAAAATACTTTATTGATCCCAAAGGGAAATGAAATGTTGTTGTAGCTCATATTCTGCAGGTGTCTTCAAAGAGTCGTTGTAGATGCTGATGGCTGTGTGCAGGAAGGTTCTGTAGCGGCTGTTTACACAGTCTGAAGAAGCCTCCTGATGAAAACCTTTTGGTTGTAGGACAGTTCATAAAGGGGAATGATGAGTTCCCATAATGTTTCTTTTAGAATAATCGATCTTTGCACAATGATCTCCAGAGGTTCCAGAGGAGACCCCAGAACAGAGCCAGCCTTCTTTATCAGCTTGTTGAGCTTTTTTTGAAGTCCCTGGTATATACTAACTGCTAAGCATGATGGTGGTCGGCTGCTTTTGCTTCCATATAACCTGGGTGTCTTTCACTTACTGACTGGACCATAAACCCCTTTGTATAGCAACATTTTTCTAGGATCAAATGTGAGGCCATCAGTCCCACAGCTGAAGCTTGGTCTAAACTGAGTTACCAACAGCACACTGATCTCAAACACAGCAGCGGAAAATCTACAACAGAATGGCTGCAAAAGAAAAGAAGGAAGGTGTTGCAATGGCCCGGTCAAAAAACAGACCCAATTTTCCCAAACTGGGGTGGGACCTCTTAGGGTCAATTAACCCCAAATACCCTTTAAAAAAAGAAAAGGGGGTCATAATTGTCCCAACGATGTGAGAGAGTAATAAAATTAGATTCTTACTCCTCCTGGGTGAAGGTGGTTCTACAAGCTACAGAATCATTGGTAGTGTTTTCACACACAGCTTTTTCAGTTTGACTTTATTATGTAGTGACAATGTGAAAACTGTACACTTGAGGTTAGATTTAAGTCATTTTAGAAGTTGGAATGACTGGAATTAAAACAGTATCCCTGCTGTCATACAGATGACTCTTTTATTCAGGTAAGTAACTGGTAAGTAGCTAAAGACAAATGCAGAAGTCGAAGTCCTTAACTGATCTCTGGTCTCCATATCTGCTGTTCTATCAGGGCAAAGGAAAGCAAAGGCCTATAATAGAAAATATCATTACACTACTCAGAAAAGTTTAGCCAAGAAACCCACATAAGGCAAATGGCCTGAAGGGCCTTTTTGGTTGGGGATTTAAATTTTTAATGGCCATAAAAAATACCTCCAGCATTGTTCTCTGCCAAATAGTGGGAAGGTGAGATGTTCTGACTATAAGCATGGCCCTGTACAGATGATGGTTTTTATTCTCCTAGTCTGTAACTAGTCCTCCATTCTGTCCTCCTTCTGCTGTATGCTCCCAGGATACTGCGTAACAGCAGAGATGTAGAAACACAAAGCTTTCCAACTCAGCGTGCCCGGCTCTGTTCGGATGTAGATAATTGCCATCTGAGCATGCTTGGTTGGACTGCATTTTCGTTTTACGACTGTGGGACCCTTGTTCGTAAAAAGACATTTTAAAGGTTCATACACACCATATACAGAGGGGATGTGCTGTCTTATATTGGGAAAAAGCTGGGGGGGAAAACTGCAAGCGACACACAAATAAGATTTTACACGGTTCAGTTCCTCTCCTACAGAGCTCTAGTGCAAAACAAGAACAGGAGGGCAGAATTAAGAAGGGGCTTTAGTGCAACAATACACTTACTGGCTGAGAGACATTGCTTTTTCCCCTCCACTTCTTTTTGTTGTAGTCAGATGGAAAAAGTTAGAGTTTGCTGTTTTTACTGTGTGTTCAGCACTTTCCTCTGCATCTTTGTGGATGCTGGTGTTTTATTTGTGCTGATGGGGCCTCAAGATCAGCATGTCTGGGTGAACTCTGTGAGCTGAATGCATGTCAGGTTCCAAACCCTGCCTTATCTTTTGGACCACATGCTCTTCCACAAAGTATTTAACACGTGCATTATAGGCTTCAGCAATACTTGCTTTTATTCCACATGGTACATTTGAATATGAGGGCTTTTTAATTTGGTGGAGCAAAAAGGGTATAAATTCTTTATAAAAAAAAAAAAGAAAAACCAGTGGGGTTGATTTTAGTTGAATGTTTTGATCTTTTGTGATTTTATTTTGGGGCTTTTATTGCCCTTTGGAAAGACAAAGAACCCTTTAATAGAAATAAAAAGGGAGACTGATCGGGATTTTCCTTTTTTGGTTTTTTAACTGTGTGGCTCTATTTGCCCTTTGGTGGGATTTCTTCGTTACATTCAAACCTAAAACCAAAAAATTTCCGGGGAGGCTCGTTCCCCACAGTAAACCTAAAGGCCCCTGGCCCAAATGCAGAATGGAAAAAGGGGCCCTGTAGAAAACACGGTTTTTTGGAAACACTTTTGAACTGCCTTTCAGTATCTTTTCTTTTTTGTTTTTTTCCCATTTAAAACCAGGATTTTTGAAAATGGTTCTTTTGCATATTTTCATACTGAAAAAGACTTTAAATTATCAAAATTATTCAGGGTAAAAAAACAAATGATGTTAGATTTCAAAGAAAATAGGAAACACAACACCAAAAAAACCAGGGAAAATTTTTGGGTAGGGTTTTTCCGGGGCCCCCAAGGCCCCTTCCCTTTTTGCCCCTTGGGGGTTTTTGGTGTATTTTCCTTTTGGGACCCTCCCAGCCTCTCTTTAAAAACTCTCGTAAATTATAATAAAATTTAAAAAATTTTGATTTTAAAAATTTAAATTTTAAATTAAAAGGTTTTAAAAAAGTGTTTAAAGCTTTTGATGATAAAAGGTTTAATTTGGCGGGGAAAACCCCCGGGGGGGGATTTCATCTAAACCGGGGCAGCGGCCCCGCCCCTTCTCTCACCTCAGAAGTGATGGGAAATTTGGGGAAAAGGTCTCCAAAATCTAAAAATTTAAAGTTCCTAATAAAAAATCAAAGTTAATAATAATAAATGAAAGTTTTAAAAAAAAAAAAGAAGGTTTCCCAGGGATTTTTTTGGTGATTTGGGGTTTTGGGGGTTTTAAAAAAGGGCCAATAAGTGTGTCAGAATCATCAATTTTTTCATTGCTGAAGATACTGACTTTTATTTTGGTGAGCCCTGCTCCAGCACTCAGAGGTTATCCTCTGTCATCGCTACTGCAGTCTGAGGACATAATTTAGAAGAATTTGAGGTGGAGATGCTCAACAAAACAACCCAGGTAAATGAAAGCCACGCTTTTTGTAGTTTACTTGACTGTGTTTTGATTGTGATATAAAGTGACATATGACCTCTTATCAGATCCTTCTACCAATCTGTGATTTACCAGTTCCTTCTTTGTGATCAGCTAAAAAAACCCTGTCGAGGAAAGGGGTCATTAGATTCAAACTACTATTATTTTGCCTCTGATCCATCTCAGGAGGTCGTCACAGAGAAGTAACAACTATGAGCTGTATGGGTCAGACTGATTTACCTATGTAGCGATGTTGATTAGCAGAATCTAATGCAGATAATAAAATGTTGAGGATGCTGCATAACAAGCACTGTATTTGAAGCATTTGAGGCATTTTGACAGCCCGCAAGGTTGCTGTTGGCTTGGTAGCCATCAGTTAGCATCAGAGCTTACCGGCATCTTTTGCTTTTGTTGTCCATCTAGCTATTGGGTAAAACCAAAAACGCTTTTGCCTTTGGGGTATTCAATCAACTTTAGGGGGCCAAATTTTTTTAACAGCCAAAAAAGGGAATTAACTTTTGGATAACCCCCTTTGTTTCCCAATAATAAAAGAATTTATTTTTTAAAGAGTCCCTTTTATAAACACAATTGATTTTCCCAAGGGGGAATTTTTTAAAGGGGAGATCGGGGCCCAAAATTTAGCAGGGTGTTTTTTCCCCAGACCCTCCTTGACTGCCAATTTTTTCATCAGGGGGAAAAACAGCCTGGAGGAAGAAAATGTTTCTGTGAAGGCTGGTTTTAGCAAACAGCTCTCTGGCAATGACTTTAAATGCTTCTACAACATAGTGATTGTTGAAACCTGTAACCTTCCACATACTTCCACATACAAACTTCCACATACTTCCACATACAAACCCAGAAACACCATTCAAGTCTTAGATGGGTGACAAGGCTTAGGGCTACTCCCAAATGATTCAGCTTTTTAATATCTTTACCGTTTTCATGAAGTCGCTGTTGGAAAAAGTATGGTTTTTGGGCTCAGATGCAGTTTTTTTTCTGCCTTAACTGGTCACACCCCACTATAGCTATGCCTATTTTTACATAAATCCAAAAAGTTTGTAAACAAATTATTTCTACTCCTGCACCTTTCATTGTATGTTTATTTATACATCAAAATGTGAGTATTCATGTTTAATTTCAACTAGTCTAGTCTAAACAAATTTTGTACAAGTCGCGTTTCTGAGGATGAATGAATGGATAGATAGATAGATACTCTCAACTCATCTCCACTCTACCAACCTACAGCAGACCATCCAAACTACTAAACAAATCAAGCACCATTTAAACTGGTGCGACTACTCACAAGGATATGAAACAGGCGAGAGCTGCCGAAACCCAGAAGATGGACAGAAAATGTAAAAGTGCTAGTTCTGGCATTTGCTTTCTTTTGGAAGCAGGCTCTGATAGCAAGTATTTTCAACAGAAAATAATTTGCTTGTGTTTTGTTGCTTAACCATCTAGTGAGAACTTGAGAAAATTTGGGAGTTTGTCTATTGCTGCAGTGAATGGTAGATCAGCGAATGGTAGATCAGCGAATGGTAGATCAGCGAATGGTAGATCAGCGAATGGTAGATCAGCGAATGGTAGATCAGCGAATGGTAGATCAGCGAATGGTAGATCAGCGAATGGTAGATCAGCGAATGGTAGATCAGCGAATGGTAGATCAGCGAATGGTAGATCAGCGAATGGTAGATCAGCGAATGGTAGATCAGCGAATGGTAGATCAGCTACCAATTCTACCTTTATTTAAAGTATTTGCTGTTCCATTTTTACAACTTTCTTTGTGTTGACTTTAGCTTCAAGATTTCCAGGTAAAATTTGTGCTTCAGCAGATAATCACAGTTCTGCTTTTTTAAAGTCTCTGCCAATTAAATTTTTTGAGGTTTTCTATACTTTTTCAGTAGTATTTAGCTTAAGAATTCTGATTGCAGTCTCCACACTGCATTTCACGGACATGGCACATTATTCTAGTTTATTTGTAATTTCAATGATCTTGAAATAGTTTTTTTTGTTAATTATATTGAAATATTAATTTTTATTAATTCAAGGCATTATAATGTGATGGTAAGAGAGACGTAATTTTACGATGGCAATAAAAAAATCATTTCAGGAGAATGGGTGGTAGATAAATTGTATTTATCATATATTCATACAATGTATTATATTTTTTCCTTCCTGAAAGGCTTTCTATGAATATTGCTGTAAAGGTTCCACAAATGATTTTTCAGGGATGACCTACCTTTTTCATTGGTTAGAAAAAACAATTAATAGATTTGTAATAGTCTTTTTATGCTATTTTCAATATTAAAACAATAGACCAAATAATCTTGAATCAAAGGTGCAGACTCACTGAAACATTTTTCTTAATATTTGTTAATCTGGAGTGCACAACAAAATGCAACTGTCTTCGTGGAAACCACTATGTGGTCTTTGTACTGATGGTTATCCCAGCGCAATAATTTCACCTGTGTTTGTCCAGAAAGTAAGATGTCTGCAAACATTACACTGTTAGTCTGGTGGGTGTTTCTAAGAATGTAAAACTGGTTTGTAGTGGTCTGTAACCACGTCTCCATATAGTTGGCATATTGGGCTGATTTGTCTTCAAGCCAAACCACCTCCACAAGTGAGACAAAGACCTGCAACTAACCACAAGCTCTAAAGAAGATGACAGAAAATTTGTTGTAACTTGTTACCCAGTTGGTCTAGGTCTCTTTCTTGAGACATAATTCAGCTACAGTTTAACTTTTGCCACCTATACCTTAGAGCGGACAGTGACTTACACATGCATAGGATGGGTACCTTTCACATTAGTACCGATACCTGGTACCTGGGAATTGAGACCGGGACTCAGTGGTACCAGTTTTCGGTACTTTTGTGTGTGTTTATATGGTAATAAAGGTTAATTTGTTTAATGATAAAATCTCAAACATTTTCAGTTTAACATTTATTTCTCAATATATAAACTTTAATGAATATTTCAACACAACATCCAGCTGTTTGTATTGTAATGTTTCAGTTGTTTCAAACATTTATTCAATATTAAAACCTTAACTGACCACGCAGTGTAATGCACAAATTAAAACCCAGCCTGCTGGCGGCAGACGACGAGTCGCTAACCGATGCAGGCGTGCTAACGTGCTGAAAGGAGTTGAAACATCAGATCTGAGGCTGACCAAAATTCCCTTTCAGCCTTTAAAAAACGTCTTGTGCTTCACCAGGTGCTTCCTCAGATTAGAAGTATTCTCGCCCCTGGCCTTGCACTTCGTGTCACAAATATTGCAGCAAGCGTAATCTGCATCGCATTTTGAAAAGTTGAGCCACACTTTCGAGTGCTTTCTATCAGACATGCCTTGTTGACGGCACCAGCGGCTACTGACGTCCTCACAGCATTGTGCGTGCAATGCTGCGTTCACGTCCAGAATGGAAAATCGCCCACTCTTCCAGTGTCACAATGATGCGTTTAGGTACCGAAACATGGTACCGATTTTATGTGAATAAGTACTCTGTAGTACCGACAGAATTCGGTTGGTGCCTATAATTCGAATTCGGGACCCATCCCTACACATGCAACATGTGATTCATGCCTTTTCCATATTTTTTTCTTATTTGCTGTTTTTGGAAAGAGTAGATTCATTGATTCTGCTCACTTCCGTATTACTAAAGATGATATACAGGGGTTAGACAATGAAACTGAAACACCTGTCATTTTAGTGTGGGAGGTTTCATGGCTAAATTGGACCAGCCTGGTAGCCAGTCTTCATTGATTGCACATTGCACCAGTAAGAGCAGAGTGTGAAGGTTCAATTAGCAGGGTAAGAGCACAGCTTTGCTCAAAATATTGAAATGCACACAACATTATGGGTGACATACCAGAGTTCAAAAGAGGACAAATTGTTGGTGCACGTCTTGCTGGCTCATCTGTGACCAAGACAGCAAGTCTTTGTGATGTCCAAAGGCCCCCGGTATCGAAGGAAATGTCAGCATACCACCAAGAAGGACGAACCACATCCAACAGGATTAACTGGGGGACGCAAGAGGAAGCTGTCTGAAAGGGATTTTGGGTGCTAACCTGGATTGTATCCAAAAAACATAAAACCACGGCTGCCCAAATCACGGCAGAATTAAATGTTGCACCTCAACTCTCCTGTTTCCACCAGAACTGTCCGTCGGGAGCTCCACAGGGTCAATATGCACGGCTGGGCTGCTATAGCCAAACCTTTGGTCACTCATGCCAATGCCCAAACGTCGGTTTCAATGGTGCAAGGAGCGCAAATTTGGGTTGTGGAAATGTGAAACATGTATTGTTTCTTGATGAGTCCACCTTTACTGTTTTCCTCACATCCGTGGAGAGCTGCGGTGTGGAGAAGCCCCCAAAAACGTACCAGCCAGACTGTTGCATGCCCAGAGTGAAGCATGGGGGTGGATCAGTGAGGTTTTTGGGCTGCCATATCATGGCATTCCCTTGGCCCAATACTTGTGCTAGATGGGCGCGTCATTTCCAAGGACTACCGAACCATTCTTGAGGACCATGTGCATCCAAAGGTTCAAACATTGTATCCTGAGGCGGTGGGCCGTGTATCAGGATGACAATGCACCAATACACACAGCAAGACTGGTGAAAGATTGGTTTGATGAACATGAAAGTGAAGTTGAACATCTCCCATGGCCTGCACAGTCACCAGATCTAAATATTATTGAGCCACTTTGGGGTGTTTTGGAGGAGCGAGTCAGGAAACGTTTTCCTCCACCAGTATCACATAGTGACCTGGCCACTATCCTGCAAGAAGAATGGCTTAAAATCCCTCTGACCATTGTGCAGGACTTATATCTGTCATTCCCAAGACGAATTGATGCTGTATTGGCCACAAAAGGAGGCCCTACACCATACTAATAAATTATTGTGGTCTAAAACCAGGTGTTTCAGTTTCATTGTCCAACCCCTGTATATCGCAGACGCTTATTTAGGAGCGTTGAGCAGCACAAGGTTTGAAGTCATCTGATGCCTTGTCAAGGTGCCACTCTTTCACCGTACAGTAACAATCCAACATGGCTCACCTGAGGGTGGCAGATGTGAGGCACGTAAAGGTGAGGAGAAAGATCTAATAATATGTTGCTTAGGAAGGGGAGCTCTTGGCTTTGGATTAATTCTGGACTGGTATCCATCAGCTGGCAGACTTTAGCGAACAGTGTTTCTTACCTGGCCACAGTCTGGAGGAAGTGAGGATCTTGCCTAACTTCAGTGATCTCCTTGCCACGTGGTTGGAGATTCCTGCTGGTCTATGGGCTGCACAAATAGGGTGGTGTTGGAAGAAGAAACTGGATTGTGATTAATTTGAATTTGTCCACAAAAAGAAGTGTAGAAAAAGTTGTTAGACAATAAATGAAGTGAATGCTTCTTTATGGCCTCTGCCACCTCAACATCATTGAAAATGCTAGGCAATTAGGTTTCCCATAGCCATTGTGGCTTTGTAGTGGCCATTGTTACTCAGAGTTTTAGCATTTTGCAGCTGGATCAAAGCTTAGATCTTCCTTTTGAGAAAAAACACTTCTATTAGTTCGCTAAATCAGCAGGCTCTTTTTATTACCGCCACCTGATGGTTGCAGCAGTGCATTACAGTCAGATGGCAACACAAACAGGATCACAACTAGAGATCCATCAGGTTTAATATAAACTTGCTGAAATCACGCTGGAATGACTGTGATGCTGACATTAGGTCCTCATTCCTAGTCATTAGATTTGTTTGTAACGAGACCAATTGGTGAGATGTTTTAAGGTATGAAAGTGTGTGAACATCTGGGGGATAAGTGTTTGAGGTGTGAAATACTTTCAAGGAAGAAGAAAAGTTACCATTTACTGAAGGATTTAAGATTAGATTCTTGGACATCCAGGTCATGGTCACTCTGTGTTCAACTCCAGCCAGACCTTTATTGCCCCTCACCAGGGAATTATGTTTACAGCGGTATAAAGATAAAATCACAATGCATAATGATACAACACACAAGTTATTGCAAACACCCAGACCAAGTTCAGTCACAAAAATAGGCATCAAATTCTGTTGGAATGTCAGTTAAATGAGACAGAATTCCAAAGTGCTCCTCAATATGCTATGCAGGATACGGCTGATTAGGCGGTTTGGCTCACCTACAGGCTAATTCGTATGTGTGGAAAATTCTAATCAGGGAACTTGTGCTGTTCTTGTTTGGAACATTTCTTGTTTTGATGTGTTTGTATTTGGAGGTTCCACTGTGTGAATAATCTGTAAAATAAGTGCTCTGTCTACATTGGAATGTCTAAGGTTGTGCAGAAATAAAAAAGTTATGTTTAAAGTTGTGGTTCTTGTTCACCACTGTACCCGAGTACTAGGAACAGTTCAAAACAGGTGTTGCCTTAATTATAGTCAGAGCAGTTCAATGCAGGGTTTAGTAGAACCTAAATTCAGAGCTGCTCACAGTGGCACTATTATACAGTTTTCTCTTTTTATTCTTAGTGCTTTATCAAATTTGTTACATATAACAATTTCTGGATTACACAAAACAGAAAGAGAGCAAACAAGACAAACTACCACCCCACAGAAGCACAACTAAAGAAATATGTGCACGTCAGCCCACATGTCGGTGTGTAAAGTCTTTTAGGTGGAGTTTTTTCAGCCAAGATGAGGTCCAGATGACAGAAGATGGTTGGCTAGACTGAGCACTTTTTTATTTAAGGCACAGAGTGGCCATCATGGAACAACACAAAATACAGACCAATAAGGTTATAGAGTCCACTGTGATCAAATCGGATGATCATACCTTCATACAGCTTCTTTTTGACAGTGAAGAGCTGCTGTGAACTGAAAAAAGTGATGGACAAACACTATCCATATCATGTTGAAGACGGTTACAGTATCTCCTTTATATTTCTTGGGAACATGACCGAATCATTTAAGAAGCCAGGAAGGAGCCATGCTTTACTTCCTGTACTTCCATTAGGAAAATCTTCCATTTCCTTTAATGTCCCATCAGGACTGTTTATATATTACATATTTAGTTGTTTTTTCCACATATCTTGTGATGCCAGTTGGATGTTCATTGAATAAAGCCAAACACCAGGTTTGCTGCTGTTTAGTATTCTGTTGGATGGTTGATAATGGTAAAGAAGGAACAGTACTTGCTGGTTACAAAAACAAAACGTTTGATCCCTATATGAGGCAGCAGTCAGCCACACAACCTTTTTGAATGCTGTTAGAAGAGAAGGTTTAGTGGATGCAGTGAACGCATGCAGCTGACATCTCCCCCTGAGCTGCTGCACTTTGTACTGGAGCTGCCAGGATGTCTGGTTTCGTTTAGATGGGTTTGGTGCTCTGTAGGGTAAGATGCTGCTGATTCATTTCCTCAGCTCTTTTTAATCACAGTGTTCATTAGTAGTTGGACAACTTTAATTAACTGATGTTAGTTTGAGTGTGCTATTACTTTAGTTTACAAACTTCTGACTGTCTCTTTTTAATTGCTTCAGTTGATTACAGCGGAAATATGAAACTTTCCCACAGGTTTAACATGTCTGGACAAAAAGATGGACACAAATGTGCCAACTTTCTGCCAAGGAAAAATGCAAGTGGTATTCTCATGAAAGAAATTAAAAGTCAGAGTCCATATCTCATACTTCATAAAGATTACTTAGGTCTACCTCCCCTTCAGGGTCACTGGTTACTACTGACCAACTATCTCTCAGCATGGGATCCATCTTGCAACTTGTACAGTGATAAAAGCACAACAGTCAGCAGCTTCTGGTTCCTGTTTGTTAATGAACATTTCTTCGGCTACATGTAGGTAAATTCCAAACCATTTACTGTACATTTATTGTGAGCATATTGTCATCTGGTCCAGACTGGATAATAAAGTGAGGCATGTAATGACATTTTTATCTGATGAATGGTTGTCCTAACCCATCCAGAAAAGATTTTGATTGATTTGATACTGAGCTTTTCTGAATGCTCTCACACACACACACACGCACACACACACACACACACACACATACGTGTCACCTTCTCCTCAAGCTTCTTAGTGATGCTTTTGGAGCCCATTCCAGAGCAGCTTTTATATCTTGTTACCAATGTCGAAAAGAAAAAAATGAATTCTATTGACAGATGTTCTTTATACATTAAAAAACAAGTTTTAAGTGGGAATAAATGTGAAGGTGTCTTCATTTTTACAGAAATTGCTTTTTAATTATATTTTACAGAAACTTTGAAATGTATTTTCTACAGTTTTTAATTATAGTACTTGAATTACTTGGCATTGTTGAAATTGATATTAAAAACCTAAATATCCAGTTGCATTAGAAAAACACTCAGGCTGTTTAAAATTTTTTACAGGACTTCAGGTGTTTTATTTTAGCAGCTTTGGGCTGACTTTGTGTTTTTAATAGGAAGGAGACGGATCAGTGAGGATGTTTCTGTGCGGGTTAGGAGTGTTGGATTGATTTTAGGATGCAGCTTCAGCCAGCTGTGCTCTTTGGAAAGACACTACTGTTTAGGTTCAACATCCAGTGGTTTTCTGAGGTTGTACATTGTTACTGAACACGGCTTACCCTGTAATCAATCAAAATCAAATCCTTTTTAGGCCTATTTCGTGAAATTTGTCCACGGCTTCTTTTTCTTGCCTTTTACTGATAGCTCTTGCTCCCTGCAGTCAGTCATTTCTTTCAGTGTGAAATCAGCAGTTCTTAAGGGAATCTGATGTCTTGCATGTAACAATCTCTTCTTGTAATTTTGATGGCTCTGGCTGCTTCAGCCCTGCCGTTGGTTTCTGACTGTGAATAGAGATAGAAATGTCTGTTTTTTGATGATGGAATTGTCCTGTTGCTTTCAGCTTTGTTTCCATGCCAGTCTCTCCTGAGGAGGACCTCTTTGTCTCAGTGAAAGGAGTGAATTTATTATCAGGTCAGAAGGAAAGAAGAGTCAGGGACCACACAGCTTGGAGGATGTTATTGCAATTTTAGCTTTCCTTCTTCATTCTAGCAGAACATTCCTTCAAGGCTACAGGGTTATTCACCAACCATCTGAGACCTTAAGAGAACTCCTAACGTGAGGAAATGTTAAGAGTAGTGAGGAGGACTTTTAGTGAGCCTAAGAGTATCTTAAGCAGATAAGTTTGTGGAAAGATGGAGAGATATTCTCTGCACAATAAACAACAGTGAGTTAATAAAATACTGCCGGCTCGACTGCACAGGGATACACCCTCTTAGCAGTCAAGTAAATGAGAACATAAACTTCTATAACAATCATTCAATTAATACAGAAATAAGATGAACCTTATCATCCCCCTAGTGGGAAATTAAAGGTTTCAGCAGCAGGACAGATTAAAGGTGCACCTCTAGTAAGGTAATATTAGGAAGGATAAATAAATATAATAATAAAAACAGTAATTAATACCATGAGTAATAAAACTGGAACAAAGGAGTGGTCAGGCAAGGCCCAGATCGCAGCTGCTTTGAATTAAAAACTTTAAAAGTCCAACTTCTAACTCCTGGCTGATTTGGGATCAGCCAGAGAAAAACACTCGAGTCAGTATTGCATGCAACAAGTTGATACCTTGGATTGACTACTGGTGATTCTCGTACTCGTACTCGTACTCGTCGTCTTCTGCTTATCCGGAACCGGGTCGCGGGGGCAGCAGACTGAGCAGAGACACCCAGGCGTCCCTCTCGCCAGACACCTCCTCCTGCTCCTCCGGGGGGAGCCCAAGGCGTTCCCAGGCCAGCCGAGAGACATAGTCCCTCCAGCGTGTCCTGGGCCATCCACTGGGCCTCCTCCCGGTGGGACGTGCCTGGAACACCTCCCGAGGAAGGCGTCCAGGAGGCATCCGGTATAGATGCCCGAGCCACCTCAACTGGCTCCTCTCGATGTGGAGGAGCAGCGGCTCTACTCCGAGCCCCTCCCGAATGGCTGAGCTCCCCACCCTGTCTCTAAGGGAGTGCCCGGCCCCCCCAACGGAGGAAGGTCATTTCAGCCGCTTGTATCAGGGATCTCGTTCTTTCGGTGATGACCCAAAGTTCATGGCCATAGGTGAGGGTAGGAACGTAGACCGACCGGTAAATCGAGAGCTTCGCTTTTTGGCTCAGCTCTCTCTTCACCATTCTAAATCACCTTAAACTACCTTAAACTTACCCTGCCCAGATTTCTAAATACACCTATCTGATTTAATATAAAAAAATAAAGAACCAAATTACTTTGACGTTGATTTCTTCTCTCCAACGGTTTGAGGATGGGTCATAGGTCTGAAGAAGAATAACGAGTGTAGGAACCAGAATGACACGTGTCCGTGATCAACTCAGAAACAGTAAACTTCTCATCCGTCCAAAACGGAGAAAATATGAAGAACCGTTGTGTTCGACTGAATCAACAAGGAGTCTTGGAAATAAAAACCTCTGTGAGTTTCCACCTGTGCCGGTGTGTCGGCGGGGTCTTTGATCGGAGTATGAATCTTCTGAGCTTCTTGTATCAGACAGAATTCCAGCTTTCAAGCTCTTCCGAGAATGGCTGTGTGGAGGAAAAGTTCGCCTGCGAGCTTTTGTCTCTCTAGATATGCGCCTCCGTTGTGTCGTCCTGTGAGACACGCTGGAAATGCCAACGAAAGTTTATTTTCCTCTGGTTTTATAATCCCGGGTGACGTCAGAGCTGCAACGTTTGTTGAGCTGCGCATGTTGTACTGCGCAGCGGAGCCGTTCTATCCCCCCAAAATGGATGACGAAGGGCTCGTGGGGTTGAGATCGGAATTCATTGGGGGTTGGGAACGGTTTCATTCTGTGGCGGCTCTGGTTGGCGGGCTCATTTGGACCAGGTAGACCCCTCTTTCGTACATGGCCCCCTCTCTGGATGGGGATGGGGGATGTTGGGGGCTGGTGTCGGGGGGTCAGGGTCTGGGCCACGGTTGCTCTGCTTTCGGCGGTGCCGTCACTAGTTTGGGATGGTGCTGGGGCGGTCTCCCTGTCTCCACCCCGGAGGAAAGGGGACCACCTCTTGGGCCTGGGATCTGGTTGCCCCTATGGGGTATCGGCATCTGGACCTGGGATTATAGAGTACGTATGGGAGTGTGAGTGAGTATACGATGTCCATTGTTGTGTTTCTTTATGTTGGGTGTGTGGGTGAGAGTGTGTTCACCCTCATGTGCACGCATGAGGGTGGGAATGTGTGATTGTGACTGTGTGTGCCTGCTTTTGTGTCAGGTTGGGTCTTGGGGTGCTCCCTCTCCTGGATCAGTTTAGGTCCCCTATTGAATGTGGGGCCTGTTTTCTACCTGCCGGTGGCTGGTGTCTCTGGCCACTGGTATACTTGTGGTTCTCAGTGTCCGGGGCTTGGTGCTTTGGTGTGTGCCAATTCACTCCTGGTGGCTGGTTGCCGGGGCCTGGACCCCTGGCCTCTGTCAGGCCTCTGCTCGAGGAGCAATATGTCCCGGGGTCTCCGGTCTCTGGGTCCATGGCTAGATCTGCTCCGCCGTAGACTGCTGCTGGCGGGTCCTGTGGACTCGTCGCTGCAGCTCCCTGGGGCTTTTGCAGTGTGGCTGCTGGGTGGTTCCCCTGGGACTCTCCCTTGTTCTTCTCTGGCAGGCCGTTGGATGTCTGTGGCTCAGATCTCCTCCGTGTATGTCTCGGGTCCAGGGGGGCAGGTCTGTGGCCCCTCATACTCGCTATTGCATATTTTTATGGAGAAACCTTGTATACACAAGCATGTTCATACTTAAACCCACAGGTGTTTAGATTCAGGTGTTAACAGATACACAGATGTTCTATATTTAGCCACAGTTGCCACTAAATACATCTTGCATTCATTAGTACCGTGCACTTTTTGGTAACAATGCTGTTATTATGTATCTTTTTGCAGGTGTAGAAGCAATCTTCTAGAGTGTTATCTTGTAATCTCTTCATCCTTCTTTTTTCTCTCCTCCATTCTTTTCCTCTTCTCTCCTTTCCCACATCTCTCTTGCTGCTTATTTTTTCCTTTTCGTTTCCATCTCCATAACATTTGAAATAATCCCAAAACAATTTCCAATAAAGTTTATTTTATAAATATCAAGCAGAGCATTAAAGCATTAGCCTTAATGATCTACTTGTGAAAGTAAATATGTTGGGCTTCTTCATGGCACTCAGACAACAATTCTGAGTGCTACTCTGCCGGACAGGACAAGGTAAATAAAAAAAGGATCAAAGTGAATCTGCTCCATGTTTGTTTCAGTTATCCTTATACAGCACCTTGTACAGGCTATTGGTTCATAGTATTATTGATAGAAGCATTCTTTAAAAAGTTATTCTGTTTCTTTTCCAGTGCTGCAATGCGAGTCAGTGTTGTCCGACCAGAGGAGTCTCGCTGTCCAGTTCCACCTGGAGTGTGCCGACATTAGTCTGACCTACTATGAGTACCGGTCCGCCAAAGAGCACATTGACAGGGCCAAGCAGCTTTCTGAGCTCCACATCAACATGACAGGTGTGTGGGATACTGGTTAACTGGTTCTCTCAGTCTCTGTCCAGTCTGCTCTTTTGATTATTGGGATTCTTAATAAGCCAAGGAATATTTGGTCAAATCAAGGGTAAACTCTTTTACATGAGCCAGTTCTTTTTAATCTAGGTGCTCTTGGGAAACGGACTCGCTTCCAGGAAAGGTTTTTGGCACAGCTCATCCTTGAGGTGAAAAGGCAAGATGATGAGGCCGATCAGAGGTTCATTGAGTCCAGTCCCACTCCCACACCACAGGCCAGTCTACCCAAAGTAAGAACATTCTCAATCTTCTTAGGATAAAACTTTATTTGTCCAGTTTAGTAACTTAACTTGGTTTTATAGATGTTTTTGCCTGTTTTATACTTTGATTCTTACTGAATAGGTCCCACAGATTTTGTACAGGCAGATATAGGAACCTCCAGGTTAATATTGTAATTGACAGAAATAATCTAATTTGGTTTGGACATCTGATGCATGAGGTAATCAGCCTGTTGTTGTTAACTTCCTCTGGGAGGTAAGGAGTTATCGCGTGAGTTTGGTGGGGAGTTAGTTCGGTTTTGATGGTTGAGCTGTAAGACGGTGGGGTTTGGTGAAAATAAACCTGGCAAAATTATAAACGTGGTGTTTATGAGTTTACATGGTAGCAGAGGATGGTTTCCAATTACAGAGTACCGCCGAAGTTTGACGAGGCCAGGCCATACGAGTGCTGGAAAAATTAAGTTAGTATTTGGAAGATTGTTACGGACTTGGATCCGAAGAAACAGGCACTAGCAGTGGAGCTGGGGCTCGAAGGGAGAGCCAGAGAGACTGCTTTGGAAATATCCGCGCAGGATCTGAACAAAGATAACGGTATGGAAACCTTGCTTACTAAATTGGAAGCGGTATTCCTAAGAGAAGAAAAAGACCGCGCTTATGAAGCATACTCTTATTTTGACCGATAACCAAAGACGACACAATGTCAATGGCGGACTACATAATAGACTTTGAACAACGATTCAACCGTATGAAGAAGTACAATATGACCCTGCCTGACGCTGCGCTGGCGTTTAAACTCCTGGACACGGCATGTCTCGAGGAGAAGAATAGGCAGCTTGCTCTCACAGCCTGCACAGATTTGACTTTTGTGTCTATCAAGTCTGGATTAAAGCGGATTTTCGGAGGAAAAACCACTGCACCAAGCAACGGCAGCGAGACACAAGATGCCATTTTATTTACAGAGCAAAGACCACCAGGGAAATTCAGACGGAGCAGTTGCCCGTCACAGAGCAGACAGCGGCAGCCACAGCAGGGTACAAATCCACTTGATAAATATGGTAAACGAAGAAAATGCACCATTTGTCAGAGCACGTACCATTGGGCTAAAGACTGTCCTCATCGGAGAAATGACGTGAAGCTGACAGAAGATGTAGAGGAATGCAACATTACGTTATATACTAAAGTAATGACGGACTCTGAGATCTTTCTGACTAAATCACTTGGATCAGCTACCATTGACACTGCCTCAACATGTACTGTTTGTGGTGAAAAGTGGCTGGATAGTTGTATAAAATACCTGAGTCAAAGCCAAATTGATAAACTGCTGCAAACAGAATACCCGAGCTGCAGACCTTTCAGATTTGGAGATGGTCAGGTGGTACACCCCAACAGAAAAGTGAAACTTCCTGCCAAGATCGGACAAACAAAGTGTCATATTGAGACAGAAGCAGTTTCTGTAGATATTTTATTATTGCTGAGCAAAATGTCTCTAAAGAGAGCTGGAACTGTTTTAGATATGGAGAATGACAGAGTTGTCATGTTCAAACAAAACATTCCTCTTGAGTTCACTAGTTCAGGACACTATTGTGTGGACATTAGAGATGAAACTACAAAAATGAGTAGCAATGAAAGTGAAGCCCTTGTCGTCACAGCAGGGATGTCTATAAAAGAGAAGCAAAAAGTTCTCCTGAAGCTGCACAAGCAGTTTGGCCACGCCTAGGCAGGTCGTCTGCAGAGGCTCATCCACAGCTCTGGAAATACTGACAAAGACTGTTCAGTCATTTTACCGAAGATTATTCAGGACTGTGAGATATGTCAGAGATACAGCAGGACCAAGCCCAGGCCTGCTGTTGGTTTGCCCTTAGCCTCAGAATACAATGAGACGGTGGCAATGGATTTACATGAGTTGGAACCAGGCGTATGGTATCGGCACATCATCGATCATTTCACACGCTTCTGCACTGGAAACATTGTGAGGACCAAGAAACCCTCTGAGATCGTCAACTCGTTCATCCACTCATGGATAAGTGTACACGGTGCTCCCAAACGGATCTACACAGACAACGGTGGAGAGTTCAACATAAGGAAATTAGAGACATGGCAGAAAACTTTAACATTGAGACAAAGACTACAGCGGGATACAGTCCCTGGAGCAATGGACTGCTTGAGAGACACAACATGACACTGACTGAGATCCTCCTGAAGGTGAAAAGGGAAAATGGGTGTGGTTGGCAAACTGCTCTAGACTGGGCTCTTATGACCAAAAACAGTATGATCAATGTGCACGGTCATAGCCCACATCAGCTTGTGTTTGGTCACAGTCCTAATCTCCCTTCTGTTTTGACTGATAAACTACCTGCTCTAGAGGGTACTTCTAAGAGTACTAGAGTAGGACAGCACTTAGCAGCACTACATGCTTCCAGGAGAGCCTTCATAGAGGTGGAATGCTCAGAAAGAATAAGAAGAGCATTGCGCAAGCAGTTAAGGCCTACAGATGAAAAGTATGAGACAGGTGACAAAGTGTACTACAAGCGAGTAGATAGTACAGAATGGAAGGGCCCTGGTTTAGTTATTGGTCAGGATGGAGCTGTAGTGTTCATAAGACATGGTGGGATTCTTGTCCGAGTACATCAGTCCAGGCTAAATAAAGTGAGCGTACAAAGGGAGGATAAACCACTACTGCCTAGTGTTACTGAAAATGATAGAGAAAATGAAGACATGGTTCATACTGATGTGTCAGAGAGTTCAGATGATGAAATTAGTGTTAATAGAAAAGAACAAATCACTGAGAGCACAGAGCAACATGAAAGAAATGTCAGACAGACTAATGAAACAAACATTGAAACAGAGGGTGATGTAACTAATATTCAAGATTCTACTTTCATTCAACTGAGAACAGGTCAGACAGTCACATTTACTAACAGAGATGATGGAACTCAGCACACTGCCAGAGTCTTAGGTAGAGCAGGGAAAGCCAAGGGGTGATACAAAAACTGGTACAATGTACAGCATCTTGACCCAGATGGCAGTGAGGGACAAAAACAAGCATTAGACATGTCACAGGTTGATAACCTTCACACTAAATGTGAAAATACAGATGCTGATGTATTCATTGCCAAAGACATCTCTTTTGATGCTGCTAAACAGCAAGAGATTGAAAACTGGAAAAATAACAATGTCTACAAGGAGGTCACAGACAAAGGTCAAAAATGTGTTTCAACTAGATGGGTCGTATGTTGAAAGAAACTTCTAAGGGTATCATTCCCAAAGCCCGCCTTGTGGCGAGAGGTTTTGAAGAAGTCAATATTCAAGAGTTGCAGAAAGATTCTCCCACATATGCATCGGAGTCACTCAGGCTGCTGATGGCAGGGATCTGTCAAAACAACTGG
This sequence comes from Crenichthys baileyi, assembly GCA_036173005.1. Lineage (NCBI taxonomy): Eukaryota > Metazoa > Chordata > Actinopteri > Cyprinodontiformes > Goodeidae > Crenichthys > Crenichthys baileyi. Next base: position 31,552 of record JAHHUM010000787.1, on the reverse strand, counting down.
AAAGTTCATTCCATGGAAATGAAGTCTGCCTTTTTGCAGGGTATGGAACTCTCGAGAGACATTTACATTCGTCCCCCACCTGAAGTGGGCGTGGATAATGCTTTGTGGAAACTAAAGAAATGTGTGTATGGACTTGCGGATGCTTCCTCTACTGGTACAACAAGGTCAAAGAACTTATGCTGAACACTGGTGGTAAAATGTCAAAAGTTGATCCTGCAGTGTTTTATTGGCAGAATGAGCAGTCTAAAGTGACAGGAGTACTGGCATGCCATGCGGATAATTTTCTTTGGGCAGGTTCAGACCACTTTGTAACAAATGTTTCCCCTGTACACAAGTCTGCTTTTCATGTGGGACGTGAAGAGCATGACAGTTTTTCTTACATAGGGATGAACATTGCTACTTTGGGTGATGTGGTGCAGGTGTGTCAGCATAGTTACATTGACAACCTGCAAACAGTTCATTTACAGGCATCACGAGCTGTACAGTGAGATAACCCACTAAATGACACAGAGAGAGAACATCTAAGGTCCAAAATAGGACAGATTTTATGGGTTGCAAAACAGACTAGACCAGATGTTATGTTCGACACATGTAGCCTGGCATCCAACATTAAGAATGCTACTGTTCAGTCCATACATGATGTGAACAAAGTGATTCACAAACTCAAGTTGGAGACCATCAGACTTAAGTTTCAACATTTGGGCAACAGTAATGACTTGAGTTTAGTTATCTTCAGTGATGCTTCACTGGGCAATCTTCCAGACTGAGGTACACAGGGAGGGGCTTTAATTGTACTAATGGAAAAAAACACAGGCAAATTCTTCCCTCTGTTTTGGCAATCTAAGAAAATCAGACGTGTGGTAAGAAGCACATTGGCTGGAGAAACCCTTGCCATGTCAGATGGTATTGGCAATGCAATGTTTTTAGCTACGCTCTACTCTGAGCTCACTACTGGTACAGTAACTCTCTCCCCCTCACTTGTGTTACTGATAACCATTCCCTGTTTGACGCACTGAAGTCGACAAAACAAGTCACAGAAAAGAGACCAAGATTAGAAATAAGCAGTATTAAAGAACTCATGCAAGAAAACAAAATCAAAGAGGTGTGTTGGTCAGAAGCAAAGTCACAACTCGCTGATTGACTAAGAAAGGTGCTTCCCCCCTTATGCTCCTTTAGGCACTGGATGAGGGTGTATGGACACTGTGATGTTATGTACACTGTTTAACATTCATTTGGTGTAGATTTTAAAATGCTACTATGATCTGATAAATTTTCTTTGGTGACTGTTTTGTTTTAGCCAAGGTAAACCTCTTATCTATTGTTAATTTTTATTTAAAGAGAAACAGGGAGATTGTTAACCTACTCTGGGAGGGAAGGTGTTATCGCGAGAGTCTGGTGGAGTTTGAGGTTGGTTTTTATGGTTGAGCTGGGAGACGGCGGGTTGGTGAAAATAAACCTGGCAAAATTATAAACGTGGTATTTATGAGTTTACAGACGTGACTGCATGGACACCTGGCATAAAGCCATTAGAAAGAAAAGAATGGTCTGGTTCAGCGGAGCTCTCAAGTTTAATTCAGTTCAGAGTGAGATTCTGTCTGCTGGTTTTGAAGGAACTACAGTTTATGGACATTTTGGGAACAGCGGCCCCTCTACCTCACCCTGTTCTCCAAATTGTTTTATTAAGAAAAATGTCTAATTTTATGTCATCCTTCCCACAAATAACCACAAAAAGAAAACATGACAAATGGTTAATCTAATAAAGGACAGATTTAGCCAAATACATAAATTATGCATTTGACTCAAAAGGCTGAAGCTTTTGAAATTAATGTAACCCTTTGCATTTCAGGGGACATTCATTCGTCCGTGTTAAATTATAGTTTTAATACTCTGAAGTGTCAGTAAGTTAGTTGTGATAACTAAGATTTATTATCCAGTATGATGAAATTTCTGAAAACAGTCATCAGAATATGACTGAAGATTTCAGTTGGACAGGCTCAACAGCGCCCTCTGGAACTACATCTAATGATCACAGAATTTGATTTAAGCCACTTGGCTGCTGTCAGCTTTCGAAATGCAGGGGGGCGGAATATTTATATACTATACTAATATTTATATACGTAATAATAAATACAAAAAACAATGACGTTTTTTTGGAACTGGCTGAATATATAATAGATGATAACAATGTGCAAAAAAATGTATTTCTGATCACCAATTCCACTGTTGAAAACATTTATGCTGGAGATTAAGTGAAAATTCCTGATTTCTGACTGAAAAGACAGAGACCTCTGTCTCTGTATTGGGGGGCTGGTTTGGAGATCTCCCCTCTACTCCTCCGTCCTCAACTGTTTTTACGTTTCTGTAAATTAGTGGTGTTCTCACAGTAGCGAATGACGTTTCTGCTCACATAATGCGACAGTGCACTGAATAACGTCCACAAAGCGCTTCTCTCTTTCTCTTTCTCTTCGTCTTTATGGGCTCTTCTCACTGCTCTCTCCCGGCAGAGCAGGGAGGGAAAGTGAGCGTTGTTTGCACAGAGGGAAGCTGCGCTTGGCTAAACTCGATGAAGAAATTCTAGAAATTTGGTGGATGCATAGGAGAAATTCTGAAACTAACGTGTCGATCTTACCATGCTAGTATTGATCAGATACTGATCCCGAGTTGGCATTGATATTTTCGATCGATCCGCCCACCTCTAGCTTTGTTATTTTTCAGTGTGAAGAATGTCGTGTGTGCGTGTGAAATCAGGAAAATATGTGTTTTTCGCCCTCACTGCGTGAGGCTTGAGAGCTCTGGATTCAGGCTTGGCTCTCTGAAGCTGTATTTATGGGACACCTGTTCGTTTTCTAATGTGAAGTATAATAAAGCTTCAACATCACATCATACACATGTTTTAATGACCTTTGACATTTAGAATGTACCGAAACTAGTCAGCTATAAAAGTAATGAACAAAATGAGAAACCAAAAAAGCTGTAAAATTTAAGACAAAAATTTTAAAATCAATTACAAATTTAATAAGTAGCCAAAGTAGAGAGGATAAAACCGGTGTGATGTGTGTCCTTCTGTTAGTTCCTGGTAAAAGCCTCGCTGCAGCATTCTGGATCAACCTGTGACGAGTGACAGCAAATTTGCTAAAACCAGAAAAGGAGAATTACAATAATCTAAACAAGAAGAAATAAAAGCATGAATAATCATCTCTGGGTGAGATTCGAGAGTGGAAATTAAAAACTTTCTTTATCAGCCACTATGACTAGTGAATACAATTTTAAACTAGGTGTTTTACCTCCTTGTGGCAATTCGAAGATTTGGGTCCTTGATTGCCTGCGTTTTAAATCTTTTCTGCCTAAACAAAAATGCTTTCATCAAACAGGAGCATTACTCAGCCGTGCAGTTCTTTTCTATTTCTCCTTTACATAAAACGCTGTTAAACTTTGGGTTCTTCTCTCGACTCCTCTTGAGAAACGTTTGTGTTTTCTGCCTCCCGGAACAGTGTCTCCCCTAGGATTTTGGTCTTTGGGGGTCAACAGGAGGCAGTCGCCAGTAGGGTGTCGGTGGGATACTTCATAAATATATATAGCTTATGAAGCACTGTGGAACTCACTCCCCTCTGTTATAGTCAGTGTTATTTGACAGTAAGAATGAGACTGATTAAAAATGTCATCCATGGGAAACTTCTAAGGACTAAAGTTCTGCTAACAGAAAACAACAACAATAAAGACATGTCTTAAATTTGCTAAAAAACATCTTGATGATCACCAGAAATTCAAAAAATATTCAATGTACTTACAAGATGGAAGTGGAGCATTATAGATGTTGTAGCCTACATTCTGTTACAGCACATTTAAAACTAACTCAGCATTTCAGAAAGATTATGCCTACCATCAAGCATGATTATTTTGGTGGTAGTGATGGTGTGGAGCTGCTTTCCTGCTTTAAGACCTGGAACACTCGCTGTTATTAATGGAACCAAGAATTTTTCTCTCTAGCAGAAAATCGTGAAGATGGTCTGTCTGTGGTCAGCTCATAACCATAGCTGACCACAGCCCACTTAGATTATACAGCTGGACAATATTCAAAACACACCAGCAACTCCTGCTGTGAATGGCCCTAAACAAGAAACAAATAAATCCCAAACCTGGAAACACTGGCATCTGTGAGGAAAATGATCACAAAATAATAATCTCTGCATGCATCAGAGACCATCCATCATATCAGAGCTTTCTGCTTCGCAAACTCATTGTCCTTCTTCATCTGTGGCCAACAGGTTATACTGTATTACCCTGCACATACAAACTCGTGCAGGGAGTTTGTATGTTCTCCCATTGCCTTGCATACATGGGTTCTCCTGCTTCCTTCCACAGCTTAAAAACATTCATGTTAGGTTAATTGGTCTCTAAGTTCTCTGTATGCCTGAGTTTATGTGTGCTTGGTTATCTGTACTGTGTGTCTCTGTGTAGCCTTGTGCTGGACCTGCGACCTGTCCAGGGTGTAACCAGGCACCCACTTAGACGGAGGGATTAGGCGAGTATAGACAATGGAAGGATGGATGGATAGATATTCCTGTGGTATACTAAACCATTATTGTCTGAAGGGTGTTTAGTGCTCGCTGGAAGTTCTAGCCTTCATCTTCTTCATCTGCTTCTTCAACTGACCACCAGTTGTTAGCAGGGTTGAGATCTGGGGAGTTTCCAAACCATGTCAGTGTTCTAATCGTTCTTTCTTGTGTCACACCGCTGCATCATGCTGGAAATCCCCAGATTAAATCTGCATTAATGGAAGTTTCTTCTGGTGGACTTTTTTAACCCGTTCTTTATTCATGGCAGTTCTTTTTGAGCAGAATCACAGAAAGCCTACACCTTTGGATAAGAAGCAACCCCACACATGAACATCAGCCTGAGGCAGGACACATGACGATGCTTAGTTTTTTTTTATGGACAAAGGTTTTTCCAGATGTCCTGAACAATCAGAAGTAGGATTCATCAGAGCATAATTTTGTCCTGGTCGTTTGTTGTCCAGTGGTGTCCTTTCTGCAGAACCTCAGTACGTTCTTGATCTTTTTCTTATGCACAAGTGGCTGCTTTGCTTTCTTCTTGTCACCAAAGGGTTACCCAAAGTCTTGAATTCACCAATGTTGAGCAAACTTGGCACTGACAGTGACATTATTCTGTACTTTTTAGGCTGAGACAAGCCTGGTCATGCTGGACACTTGATGATCTGGAAAGATACTCTTTCAGGTGCAGTGTTCTCAGCAGCTCTTCTTTCCTACATGTGACATTACTTTATTGCTGCATATGCCTCGAAGGTGACTATTGCCAACACAAACCGATGTATTCTTTATATACTGGGCTTAGACTGATAGAGAATGGGACTGATTTCAGTTGGATGGTTTCACACCTTCACCTGTGCTTATACCACTATACTGAAAATAAGCTCCCTTATCATTTAAAGTCCAAAAATGCAGTGACAATGGGTTTTTGCTTTAAGGTGAACAATTTAAGTCAATGAAGCTAATATCAATTCACTTCAGTTTTATTTCAGTTTATTTACATAGCACCAATGCACAACAAATACAATCACACTGCACTTTACAGACACGGTCAGTCCAATCATGGAGACATTTTCCAAGTACATCATTTCCAATTGATCGTGTTTGTCAAACAATGCAGTCAAGTTCACTTTATTATTCAAATTGGTTAAAAAGTTAATCTATCTCAGGAAACTCAGGAGATTGCTTGGTGTCAGTGACATTCACTCCTCCTGGATGAGCATGTAGAGACAGTGGACAGTCTCTTGCATTGACTTTGCAGCAATCCCTCATACTGAGCATGCATGTAACGACAGTGGAGAGGAAAAACTCCCTTTTAACAGGAAGAAACCTCCAGCAGAACCAGGCTCAGTGTGAGCGGCCATCTGCCACGACCGACTGGGGGTCTAACAAGACAGAGCAGAGACAAAAGCACTGATCTAGGAGTACTTTCTATGTTAAAGAAAAGTAAAAAGTTATTTGCAGTAGTAACTCCTGTAGTGGCTTCATCTAGGGCAGTGATTGCCAACCTGGGGGTACTTGCACCTCTAGAGGTACGTGAGCACACTGCAGGGGATAGGTGGAAACATTTTATTTCCAAGATGATGGGTAAATATCATCAGTTTGTAGGGATAATTATTGGCTGTGTGATACTTTATTAACACTAAAATACACCAAGCTTTTATTAACCAAGAGAGCAAAAAAAGGCACAATAAAACAACTGCAGGTGGGAAAAACTAGAGCAGGGGTCTTATTGCTGTTCACCTGCACAACACTCCGCTACCTGGAGAGAGAGAGAGAACAGTAACAGATGTTTCCACTACGCCTCCAGATCTATCAAAGCTTATCAAGGACAAGCTATCTCAGGTGTCTCATTAAAACTCAGTTAAATGATGAAAATAAAGTGAAACGGATATAGTGAGCCGGAATATTATTTTTGTTAAGTGTTCTGTTGCTGATTTTTTTTTTAGGTTTAAATGTCTGTTTACTGGGGACTCATTCAAAAGAGCTCCAGTTTTTGTTATAACAAACGCAGGTTTATTATTTATGTTGATTTTGTATTCATTTACTTATTCACTTTCACAGCAACAGAGTTATCTTTATGTTTTTATTTCAGCTGAAAAGAATAAAATGGCTAAGAAATAAATATTCAAGTTAAAGAGATTAAATAAAACTATTTTCTTTTAATAATAATTTTTTTCTACATTCTATTTTTGCCAACAGGTTCGACTGAGGGCAGCGTTTCCCCCACCCTTATCCAAGGGGGGCTCCCATCCCCGCCCCGATAACTAGTGTAGTAATAGTACGTTTTCACAGTTAATATCATTTATTTTATTAGATCACGTCATGAGTGATTTCTGTCCCTGCATTGTCATTACTCTACTTTCTATGGCTAAACATGACAAAAGCTGGACGAAAACACACTCCTTATTCTGTGTCATCTACGCTGACATGCTGAGTCACATGCGCTCGCACGCAGGTGAACTGAAACTCCCAACAGCAGACAGAAAACGCACAGAGAAACATGCCGATAAAACCTGGAAAGCAGGCAAGGATGTCTGCAGTTTTTAAAAGCGCTGAATTTAGTTTTAATGGCAGCACTTCCTCTCCTGTGAGTAGCAGCAGGGCTAACTCTCCTACTCCTGGTACATAGCAACAAGTACACGGAATAGTCAGACTGTTTCATGGCCTGTCCCTGAAATGCAGGTAAAGTCCAGTCAGCACCGGAGGTGAAATAGTCCCCCTGGATCTATAAGACTGAGCTTGGTAATTAAATACTGGATGGATGGGATGGATGGAGAAAAACAATAGATAATGATTAAAAGTTGAGATGGAAACAGAAAAAAAAATGTGATAAACAGAGAGACAGAAAGATGGAGAGACAATTAAAAAGATAAAGAAAAAAGATAGAGAAATTATATATAAATACAGCAGGTAGACGATGAACATCGGCCTGGCCTTGGGCCTTGTTTCATGACCTAATTCTGAGGCAGTTGGTATCGTTGAGTATTAGATGGCTTTACCAAACTTAAAGAATATCTTTAAGTATGGTAAATAGTATATTTAAGTTTGGCATAAAGTTAGGTGTCCTGTTGAGTCCTGTGTCACTCTGCTCCGCACAGAATCTGTTGCGTTTTCTTGGACTCGCTGACAGCTGGAGTTTGTCTTATAGCCCTACTCCAGCGCCCAATGTCGTGTGCTGTGCCACTATTAACTGTCACTGTGTGAAACTGTCACTTTAAAGTATTTGGATTATTTTTAAACGCTTGTGAGCAGACCTTAAAGCGCAAAACCGCTGACTTTTGCTGGACTTTTCTTATTGTTTTTGAGGGATCTCGCATGGTGAGGAGGATTTATTTCAGAGACACTTTTTTCTGCATGAACTATAGCATGAGCTGTTTCAATTAATTGTCTGAACAGCTGATTGTATGTGTGATCAGCTAGTTCAGGATGTTATTAAATACAGCTCTGCCTACCTGTGTGTAATTCAGAAAGCTGATGTGTCTTTTCTTTCAGCCTTCAGGCATGGTTTCCGATTTATAAATAGTAAAATTATATTTCTTTTTGACTCGCTCCAGGCATTCTGGTCCTTAATATTATTGTAGTTGCTTTTGAGTTTTATTAACTTTTCCTGCACTACCTCAGCACAAAACTTCTCATTCCTCCTGGTCCCATGGCCAATCAGTGAACAGCAGTCTGTTCACGTCACATGTGGTCCCAACTCAGCCCGGTTGGACCTGCTCAGGAGCAGGGTAGGAAAAAAATCATGTACCGAGCCTGAGAAACCAGTGATGCAAAACATTTGAGTGTAGTGGTGCCACGGCTAAATAGAGCCTGTGGAAATGGCGTTGGTCACAGTAAAAACTCAGCCAGTAACAATGTCCAGGAGATAGACATGGTTAAAGATTTTGTAGTTGTTTTTTAGCCAATAATCTGCCTGTAGAGTTTGAGGTGTGTCAGAACCAATCACTCTTATCAGCATGAAAATGTCCAAATAAAAAAGTCAGTGTTTCTGAACAAAATTAATACAAGTAAAACACTGAATAATTAACATACCCTACTCACAAAAAGTTAAGGATATTTTGCTTTCAGTTGAAAATTATGGAAAATGTAAAAAGTTCATGCAACTGCAGAGGATGGCATCTCACTCTTCTTGAGGTCATTGAGGTTCTGGGGTACGGAGTTAGGAGCCTCTAGACAGTGTCTCAACTGATCCTATAGGTTTTCTATGAGATTCATGTCTGGAGAAAGTTCAGGTGCACTCCAGTCTCCAGCAGCTGTTCCCTAATGGTGTGACCTCAATGAGCTGGAGCATTGTTGTCCATGAAGATGAAACTAGGTCTGTGTTGTTTAAAGCAGGGACACAATGACTGGGTTCATGATGTTATTCAGGTAGTATGGGCTAGTCACTGTACCATCCACAAAGTGTAGGCTAGTTCTATGTTAACCAGACACACCTGCCCACACTGCAGCAGCACCACCACCACCACCCACCACCACCAAAGGCTGGTCTGGTAACAGTAACTGATGCATAGAGCTCTCCTTGACGTCTCCAACATCATTTCTGCTCAACGTGAATCAGCTTTCATCAGAGAACATCACTGAGGCCCACTGGTCCCACATCCAGAGTAAATACTCCCTGGCCCATGCAAGACGACGATGCCTGTAGCTGGTGGTGTGGTCAGGTACCCTTGCAGGTCGTCTAGTACACAGACCACCCTGATGTAAACTGTTTCAAATGGTCTGACGTGACCTTTTAACCTCCCTTAAATGCACCTAGAGTCGAGTGTCCATCATACAGTTCTGCAGAGCACCGTTCACAATGAAGCGGTCTTCAGTGGGATGTGGCCAAAGGACGTCCACTTCTGTGCCTTTCTTTGACTCTTCCAGACTCTCTGGATCTCTGTTGATGACACTGTGTTCCTCTAAGCTCAGTGGCCACCTCCATCTGAGAACTTCCTGTTTGAAGCCTTGCCGTGGTGAGGTACTGTTGATCAATTGTTAGGTGTGGTCTTGGTCTCATGAACTCTGAATGTGAACAGCATGATGAGGAGGACTGTTTAAAGACGAATTCTGACAGAATCAGGAGATTTATTGGCTGATTTATGGATGAAACACCTGTTGTGATTTGAGCTGTTAAGCTCCTTGGTAGAGAACAGCAAGTTGTGCAAAAAATACTGAAACATGGAACAGTTGGACATGCGCATTCAGAGTTTAAGAGAAGGTCACATTCGCTTCACTGGTAAAGGTTACAGTGCATTTTAGGTTCATCCTGGAAATTCACCTGAAAGCTGAATATCCCAGACTTTTAGTAAGTAGTGTTTAGTATACATCAAATAAACTAAAACAAGCTTATGCTGACTTAATGTGTTGACTTCTATTAACTTATGGGTAATAAATCTTTATATTCATAAGAAAAATGCCTGTACTATGCTATGCATTGCAAAAACAAATGGTCTCTTACAAAATATAGTTTTGGCAGAAGTATATATATGTGACTGGAGTTTTTTTTGTTTTATTGTTCACAGGATTACCATCTGGATGATGACACAGTGTTGGATCAGGTCAATTTAGCTGAGCCAGATCAGTACAAGTTGCCTGACCTGAGTGCTGAAGAACAGGCCCTCCTGCTGGGTGTCTGGTAGGTCAACTCTCACATACCTGAGATCGACCTTTGCAACCCCATCTCTCTGTATGTGTGTTTAAAACATTACTAGGATTCTCAGCACATGTTGTGCTACAGTCACCATGTCCTGGCTTCCAGCTATTACAGAACAACCTGAACTTCATTTGAACAAAAGGAAGTGAATGCAGAGCCGGATTGAGAAAAGTGTTTAGAACATTCATTTTTAGCTAATTATCGACTCAGGTCAGCTGCAGGAGGAATTTCTTCCACGTTCAGATGTTCCTTCACCTCGTGTCACCCTGACTTTGAATGAAGAGGTTGACCCGTCTATTGCAGTCACTGCCCCTCACCCAATACCCACACTACACCCTACGCCCCTCTATGAATTGTGTACTTTGTAAAAGTGCACATAGGGGTTGAAGTGCACAGGTTACAAGCGTGCAAAATTGGAGAATTGGGTCAAGCCATCAACTTGCACCTCTGCGACATCAAAAATGACAGGACCCGTTTTGGGCTGGGTATCAATCAAAAATTTTCGATACCGGTACCAATACCGATACCTTCACTTCGATATCGATTCCTGAACGATACTTTTTTCGACACCAGTTTTATAATATCAATTCTATCAAAAGGAAAATGACATTACATATTAAAGTATAGCCATATTAAACTTCCATTCCAGGCACTTTTCTTACATAAAAAATATTATTTTCAGTGCAAAAGAACAGTTGCAAAGAAGTGACAAGTCAGTGTCTAATGCTCACTGTTAAATACTGAGGACCTTTTTACTTAGCAGTTTTTCTTCAGAAAAATTAACATGTCTGCTTTCTCAGGAGACGAACAAGCCCCCTCCTGGCTGATGGTGTCTCCAGCGGTAGAAAATGTACGCTCCGAGGGGGTGGATGATGCTTGCACACAGAGATACCTGGTTGCCAAGTTTGATAGCATTGGCATAGTTTCCCTCACATTCCACCACCAGGTCACTGGATTCACAGAGGTTAGGGTAGATGGTAGACCTCTGTACCGCTAGATCTCTTCTTGAATCTTCTCTGTGGTGCTAAAACTGTCCTCTTGTCTTATTTCAACTGCCTTGTCCTCATCAGCAAATAGCTCCACAAGGGCAGAGAGCTTTGGCTTTTTCTGGAAACAAAAAGAAGAATAAAAGAATAGATGCCAACAATTTAATTTTGTTATGGAAAATGAAATAGTGGGGAAAGAGGATGCTTTGTATTCTTTTATTTTACCAGTGTTGCTACTGCAGCTCCACAGTCATCATCAGAAGAGTTGTCATCATGGTCACCAGCTGTCCCTTCAAGCTCCTGCTTCATCTGCTGGGCCTAGAACATTACAACTTTATTCTATATTCAATAAATTATAATGGGAGTCATATAAACAGATCTACATTTGAAGAGGAATAAATATTATCAATGACAATAAACACACACCTGTTGTGAGGTTCTACTTATGAGCTCCTCTTCTATTCTGGTCCACTCTTCATCGCCTACTTTTATCTTGAATCTTGGGTCTAAGGCTGTGCCCTTCTCCAAGAACTGTCTGATTCTTTCATCCTGCAAGACAAAAGCATAGCATAGTAGCCATGATGGCTCTGAGCATACCTAATAAAAACAATAAAATTATGCAACATACTTGGTATCTTTTTGAGAGGTCACCCCATATCTTGTCCTTGATAGCCTGTGTAAAGGAGGAGTCCTCATCAGTAACTGAAGTGATGCTGAAGCTTCCCCAAAATGGGCAAAATCTGACCCAAAGTTGGACTCCTTTCAGCAGAGATGCAGATGGTTGAAGTATAGAGTATCTTCATAGCTCTGACAAACTGTTCTGCTTTTTTAAAATCAGAAAGTCTCTCCAGTCTGAAAAAAATATACACATTGTTGTATTAGTTAGACCACAGCCCAGCACATTAGTTTACTTTGATAAAAGAATAAGGTAATCCCACAGTCTATCCTCATCTACAATACCTGTCCTTCTCCATTGATTTTTTTTTACTGAGGGTCCATGGAGGCTGCCTGGATAGCAGGAAACTGCTCCAGAAATCGCTCCACCATCAGGAAAAGGCTGTTCCACCTGTTCTTCACATCTAAAATGACTGCATGTTCTGGAAGACCTAGAAAAAGATGGTGTGTGTGGTTTACAAACAGGTTGTGTATTTGCTGTAATGGTTCAATGATTGATTTAGCCATTTAATTTTGCAAGTTTAGTCTACTTTGATTTCTACTAACCGAGAAGACGCTGCCTCTCTTTAAGGATAGGTTTAGCCAAGCTGCACCGCTTTAACCACACCACTGTAGCTCTGATTCTTCATGCCCACTTTGAGATGACCGGTATAGTGTACAGCTTTTGAGCAGCAATGTTTAGAGTATGAGCAAAACAGGCAATCTTTCTAATGTTCATTTTTTTCACTGCTACATCCATATTAGCTGCATTGTCTACAGTGATCGCAACAACTTTATCCTTTATACTGAACTCATCAAGAATATCTCCTATCTCCTTGGCTATTACATTCCCTGTCTGTGATGTGTAGACTGCCCTGGTATGTAGGATTCTCTCCTTCATGGTACCCTCTCTCACAAAGTGGACTGAAACAGTCAAGTAATGGTCTTGTGCTACACTGGTCCACCCCTCCGCGGTCACAGCCACATCTCTGACGTCTTGCAATTGTCTCTTGACATTTCCCTTCTCTACTGCATACCATGCTGGTATGAGTGTATTTGACAGCATATCTTTGCTGGGGCACTGATATCTGGGGTTAAGGGCTCTTATTATCTCCCTAATTGACATTAGAAAACACAAAACATCAACAATAACATGGCTGTGTTATTTTTGCTCAAAAACCATTATCTAGGCTGAGAGATAAAGGCTTAACTGGTCAACAATATAATTTACAGCTTACTTACCTCCACCATGGAGCCTCCACTATAGAAAAAGGCAGCAAACCTTTAACAACAAAGTTTGTAACTGCCCTGTGACACTGATCTTGTCTTTCTTTTGGCATCTTTCCTTTTTCTGCAAGTGTGAATGGATTTACACTGACTGGCATTGCCCTCCTCACATCAGGGTCAGAAGCTACTGTGAGGAGAACATAAAAATAACAGTGAAGATTAGCTGAGCTGTTTAACCAGCCGACCCAATGGATGAGCAGATTTTTACAAGCTAAGCATTATCTGTTAATGTCAATCTTTAGTTAGCTTTTGATTTAGCTAGCTACATAGCAATAAAATAAAGCTACCCACTAACTCGGCACAATGCACGTATCAAGTTACAGTAATGCTAACAAACCTTAGCCTGCCTGTTGAAATCCCAGACACAGTGCCGTCCTCGGTACTCTGATGAGGCGGAGTCCGGTGGTGGAGATTTTGAATCACTCTGCTCCGGCTTTGTACTGCTCACAGGCTGCTGAGAGGAGGATGGCTGTGCTGGCTGTGGTCCGCTCTTCTTGCAGTCAAACACTGAGCAACTTTCCGCTCTTAAATTGATCCCGTGCACGGTTAGGTGCTTCATCAAATGAGTCGTGTTGCTAGCCTTAGCAACAATGTCTTTTTTGCATATTTGGTATTGCGCACTATTGGCATCAATCTTTCTAAAGTGAAGCCACACTTTTGACCTCGGTGGCATTTTTAAGCGTTTCGAAGGCGCTTGCAACCAGTTCACAACACCAGATACACGTGAACACCGTCTGTAAGCGTACCCACGTATGTATTTTTCCTGGGTGACGCAATAACGTTTAACATTACAGCCAATCACCGAAACTTGGCACCGAAAGACGAGGCATGTTTTGATACGCTGTAAAACCGAAGCATTTCGGTCGGTACCATAAAAGAAACGAAGTTCGGTACCCTCCTCTAGACCAGTCGCTGTTTTTCCAGTCTTGTTGCTAAAAAATTTTTTTTTAACTGCAACAAGCAATTGTTTTGAGGAGAAGAAGCTGCAGGAAGCAAAGGAGGCTTCACCAGACAGAAGCATCCTTCTTTTTTAAAATCATTTGTAGAGGTTCCAGAACAGAGCCAGCCAGCTTGTTCTGCTTTTTTAAGTCACTAGTAGGATCCATGTAGCCCAACAGATGACAGCAGATGAGATTGGACTCTCTACAACAGATCAGCCCCTTCTTCACACAGCTTCACTGTTGTATCTGCAGTACAGTCCTCTCCCAGTGAACATCAGGGTCCACCACCTCCACGTTTTCTCTCATTATAGAAATAGTGTTGATCATTTTCCTGTTTCTCAAGAAATTAACTGGATAACTTGAAATTGCACAAAACATAAAGTGTGATTAAAAAAAATCAGTTGAAGTCCAACTTCTTTAAATTTTGAATAGAGTTTCTAGCTTACAGTACGTGAAAGTGGTTAGCTTTCAAAGAGCTCAAACATTTTGCTGAATTTTTACGATTTTCCATTCATTTCAATGGGCCAAAAATCGGCAGAAAAAATTAAATATTTTAAAAAGTATAGAAACAGTCAATACCATAAGTCATAGCCGAGTGTACAATTCTGGCTGGAACTGATCAGATTGTGCTGAGTACTGGGATGTGTCGGGGATCTCTACTTTTATAGCTTTCATAGCTGATCCAGCTCGAGCCTTCTCTGGGACCACTCAGTGGACCACCACAGACCCTAAGAATTTTTAATATTTTTATGTAGCTCATTCTTTCCCACATAATTTCAAAATAGACTCTGTATTGTCACTTCAAAGATTTCAGTTCCTACATAAGAATTCTTAGTTTCACTGCTCTGACAGTTTAATATTGGCTTTTTTTTTTTTTTTAAGATTTTTTTTTCCCCAGTATTTTTTTTGAGAGTAGTTAGACAGGAAACGGGGGCAGAGAGAGAGGGGACGGCCATGTCGAGGACTAAAGCCTCATAAATGGGTCGTGCGCTTAACCCCCTACACCACCAGCGCTGTGCCATATTGCAGGAGTAAACATTTTCTCCACTCTCTTTGATCTAATTTTGAGTCTCACTTTCTCTTAATTTAATCAATTCTTTCTTCATTTTACAGCAGACTGACTTGTGTTGTTGCTATGACTACCAGAATCAGCTTTATTGCCAAGTTTGTACAGACAAACAAGGAATTTAACTCTGACGTTTTTTGTGTATGTAACAGTGGAAATAAAGAATGTCCTTTTTTTTCATCAATCTCTTTATTGAACTTTTGAAAATATTACAGAAATATAAAAGAAAAAGAAAGAAAAAAACCTTTCCCTTACAATCGTCCCCTTTCATACTAAGGCCATCTGTGAGACATGCAAGTAGTGTAACACCGGAGGAAGAATAAGAAAAGTAAATAAATAAATGGATAACTAAATATAAAAAAATTAACAGTGTAAGGAAACATACTAGGAAAATAATAATGGTTAAAAAAAGGGAAAATTATTTATTGCAAATCCAAATAAATAAAATATAAAATAATATTTTGTATATGCTGCGACTGAGTATCCAGGGAAGAATATCTTCTTAAATGTACATATATACACAACTGACTTTACAATGGAATATAATGTGAGATCAGTCCAAATATGCGTGGTGGTGTTCTAGAGGTTATAGGTGTTTTTTATTCCAACTCCAAAAGCTCAGAGACGCTGTTTAAATGGTTCCTGAGACAGTAACTTGTCCCTGACCAGAACTTGTTTATGGGACTGTTTCCACAATCAGGCTGACCAGCTGATACTGAGTTTAATATCAAAGCACTTTAGCTGTCGATGATGAATTTCCATGTTGCCGCAGAGGCCGGATGGGTCAAGTGAAGGGCAACGCAGCAGTCGGTGAGATTGCAGGGAGTTGATTGATGAGCTGTTTAAATTAAAGCCCTATCTGCACACCTGAATATTGCTTCAAGGTAATGTCAGACAGGAGTAGATTGTACCTCTGAGGTCCTCCTAAAAGCCGCACATCAGATTTATTTGTTTTTTTTTTTTTTATTCCGGGTACCATTTCATACTGCTTGGAACCAGGAATCCTTGAGATGGTGGACTGTCTCTCCTCTCTGATTTATCCTCATATTTACCGTTATGTTGCTAAAGCTTGGCACACTGCAAACTCAAGTGAAGGTGAAGTGGTGTCGGCTCATACACTAATAATTGCAGTTATGTTTGTTTATCTCTTTATTATCGTTGTCTAAACAGGATGTTGGCATGGATTGTTCTTAGTGTCAGATGGTTGTGCATGGTGAAAAGCTGGGTTAAATTATTAGAAGAGTTTCAGGTATTAAAACCAAATGACTGGGTTCCCCATGGTCTTTTTGACTGTTGATATGCAGAGCCCTTCAGCAGTTTTTAGATGACCTTTTAGGTCAAATACTTCTCAGAGGTGACTCAGGTCTTTTGTGTTAAAATAAAATGCTCTCAGACCGACGAGCAATAGCAAATAAGCCAAGGTTAGGTCTCATCCTCATCACCAATCACATATTATTTTAATCAGTGTTTTATTTTGAAAGCTCCTTTTTTCAAACCAGCTACAGTCAGAAAACCTAGACGTCTGATTTATGTTACAATCTGTCAATTCTACTGCACTGTGTGTCTTGTTCAGTTGCTTTTTTAACAGAGCTTTTTATCAGTGACTGCACTGGAGAAGGATAAACGATTGAGGTAGATGTTTGGGGATAGGAAGTAACCACAGACTTGGAGATAAAATTGCCTGGATAAAAACATTTAAATCTTGTAACTGAGATAAATTTTAATATCCGACAAAGATTCAGTTTTCAAATTATGATTTCAAGGACAAAAACAACCCAAACCAACCTGAACCTATGTGGTAAACTAATTGCCCCCCTAAACCTAATAACTGGTTCTTCCACCGTTGGCGATGATGATTCCCATCAAGCTTTTGTGATAACTGGCAGTAGGTGTTCTACATAACTGTGGAGCCTTTTTGGCCAACCTTTCTTTACAGAATTGCCTTTATTCAGCTACATTGGAAGGCTTTTAAAAACAGCCTGCTTAAAGTCATGTCACAGCAGCTCAATCAACTTTAACTCCAGACTTTAACTAGGCCCCTCCAAAAACTGGATCTAGTCAGAGGGGGACTTGCTGGTGTGGTCCGCGGCATAATTGTTTTGGATCACCAATATGTTTTTGCACAAACGTAAAACCTGTCTTTGTGTTATTTTTTTTTAATCATGAGTTGTAACCTTAATTGAAGTAAGCTGAGGCCTGCTGTACTTTAGATGCTGTTCTGTTTTCTTGTGTGACCTCCTGGATGAGTTGTTGATGAACTCTTTGAGTAAACTTGGTACGCCAATCACCTCTGGAAATCTTCACCACTGTTCCATATTATGTCCCTTTGTTGATAATGGCTCTCGTTTTCCTTTAGATCGGGGCTTGATGTGTTACTTTTCCAGATCTCATAGCCTACTTCATCAACAGATCTGACAGTAAACAGGCCTTGGTGTGGCTGGTGGAACTGAATGAAGAAATTGTGATCACAATTGATTCATGAATTACCAATAGGATATGGAGGAAGCAGATACTTTTTCACAGCATGGATTGCTCCTAATCATGCAAGGCCTCTAATATGACCGTTGTTATTTTCAGATTGTTTGATGAAGCCTCATCTGGGAATTATTTTCAAGTCTCCACCATCTCTTCAATTAGATTAGAACCAACCTGTTTGTTTGTCCATGTCTGTAGAAAGGTTTGAATGCTCTTCAGTCTTGCCAAGTGTGTAATCCTCCGAACTTAAGAATTTAACCCCGGTGCTTTGAAACATGAGTGAGGTATCTCACTATGGGACACGCCTCCAGCGCCTGTTGCCCAGCTGGCAGCCTCACATATGTCCTCCAGAGGTATACCCTGGAACAACGCCCAGGATGAGGCCATGCCACGAGTGGAGTGAGCCCGCAGACCTGTAGGGGTGCAAGGCCTCTGCTCTCGTAAGCCATAGTAATAGCCCCCACTATCCAATTCAATTCAGTTTATTTATATAGCACCAATTCACAACACATCTCAAGGCACGTCACAAAGTCAGGTACATACATTCCAATTAATCCTAACCATTGAACAGTGCAGTCAGATTCAATTATTTATTCAAATTGGTTTAAACATTTTTCTATCTAAGGAATCCCAGCAGATTGCATCCAGTCAGAGACTTATAGCAGTCACTCCCCCTGGATGAGCATGTAGAGAGTGGATATTCACTGGCGTTGACTTTGCAGCAATTCCTCATACTGAGCATGCATGTAGCAACAGTGGAGAGGAAAAACTCCCTTTTAACAGGAAGAAACCTCCAGCAGAACCAGGCTCATTGTGAGCGGCCATCTGCCATGACCGACTGGGGGTTTGAGAGAACAGAGCAGAGACAAAAAGAACACAGAAGCACTGATCTAGGAGTACTTTCTATGGGAAGGAAAAGTAAATGTTAATGGATGTAGCTCCTTTAGTCGTTTCATCTAGAAAGAAAGAACAGATAAACTCTGAGCCAGTTTTCATGGTTAGAATCTGAAAGAGAGCACATAGAGTTACTCACAATAAAAGCTCAGCCAGTAGCCATGTCTAGGAGAGAGAAAGGGTTAAATACTGAAAGACAGGGCTAAGTGGATCATCGGTAGAGAGTGAGCATTAAGTTGTTGCCAGCAGAAGCTTGGACGATGCCCCTCTCCAGAAAGGTGTCACAGGTAGACACAGAGTCAGGCCAGGTGTAGCTTCTAGGAAGAGAAAAGAGAGAGAACATAAAGTTAGAAGCTGAAATAACAGCAAATAATGCAAAATTGGAGAGTAGTGTGAGAATGTTGCGAAGAGAATGAAAGTGGTCATTATGTCCTCCAGCAGCCTAAGCCTATAGCCTATAACTACAGAGATAGCTCAGGATAACCTAAGCCACTCTAACTATAAGCTTTTAAGCCTAGCCTTAAAAGTAGACAGGGTGTCCGCTTCACGGACTAAAACTGGGAGCTGGTTCCACAGGAGAGGAGCCTGACAACTAAAGGATCTGCCTCCCATTCTGCAGTCTGAGAACGAAGTGCTCTGTTAGGAACATATGGAACAATCAGATCTCTGGTGTATGATGGAGCTAGATCATTAAGGGCTTTATATGTGAGGAGGAGAATATTAAATTCTATTCTGGATTTAACAGGGAGCCAATGA
The DNA here is from genome assembly GCA_036173005.1 of Crenichthys baileyi. Lineage (NCBI taxonomy): Eukaryota > Metazoa > Chordata > Actinopteri > Cyprinodontiformes > Goodeidae > Crenichthys > Crenichthys baileyi. The sequence continues at coordinate 12,308 of JAHHUM010000787.1, read as the reverse complement.
AGGGAAGCTAAAGTAGGGGAAATATGATCTCTCTTTTTAATTTTCATCAGAACTCTTGCTGCAGCATTTTGAATCAGCTGAAGGCTTTTAACTGCATGTTGTGGACATCCTGATAGTAAAGAATTACAATAGTCCAGCCTTGAAGTAACCAATGCATGGACTAGTTTTTCAGCGTCAATCCTGGACAGGATATTTCTAATTTTGGCAATGTTCCGGAGGTGAAAGAAGGAATCCTAGAAACCTGTTTAATATGGGATTTAAATGACATGTCCTGGTCAAAAATAACACCAAGGTTTTTTACTTTATTACCGGAGGTCAATTTAATGCCATCCAGGTTAAGTGATTGACTAAGCAGTTTCTTTTTTAAAGACTCCGGTCCAAAGACGACAACTTCTGTCTTGTCTGAATTTAGAAGCAGAAAATTTAAGGTCATCCAAGTTTTTATGTCTTCAAGAGATGCTTGTAGTCTATCTAACTGGTTGGGCTCATCAGGATTTATGGATAAATAAAGCGGATTATCATCAGCGTAACATTGAAAATGTATCCTATGCTGCCTGATAATTTTACCTATTGGAAGCATATACACTGCTCAAAAAAATAAAAGGAACACTTAAACAACACAATATAACTCCAAGTAAATCAAACTTCTGTGAAATCAAACTGTCCACTTAGGAAGCAACACTGATTAACAATCAATTTTACATGCTGTTGTGCAAATGGAATAGACAAAAGGGGACAATCTTTGGCGATTAGCAAGACACACTCAATAAAGGAGTGGTTCTGCTGGTGGGGACCACAGACCACTTCTCAGTACCTATGCTTTCTGGCTGATGTTTTGGTAACTTTTGAATGTTGGTGGTGCTTTCACACTCGTGGTAGCATGGAGACGGACTCTACAACCCACACAAGTGGCTCGTAGTGCAGCTCATCCAGGATGGCACATCAATGCGAGCTGTGGCAAGAAGGTTTGCTGTGTCTGTCAGCGTAGTGTCCAGAGCCTGGAGGCGCTACCAGGAGACAGGCCAGTACACCAGGAGATGTGGAGGGGCCGTAGGAGGGCAACAACCCAGCAGCAGGACCGCTACCTTCCGCCTTTGTGCAAGGAGGAACAGGAGGAGCACTGCCAGAGCCCTGCAAAATGACCTCCAGCAGGCCACAAATGTGCATGTGTCTGCACAAACGGTTAGAAACCGACTCCATGCGGATGGTATGAGGGCCCGACGTCCACAAATGGGGGTTGTGCTCACAGCCGAACACCGTGCAGGACGCTTGGCATTTGCCAGAGAACACCAGGATTGGCAGATTCGCCACTGGCGCCCTGTACTCTTCACAGATGAAAGCAGGTTCACGTTGAGCACATGTGACAGACGTGACAGAGTCTGGAGACACCATGGAGAGCGATCTGCTGCCTGCAACATCCTTCAGCATGAGCGGTTTGGCAGTGGGTCAGTAATGGTGTGGGGTGGCATTTCTCCATGTGCTCGCCAGAGGTAGCCTGACTGCCATTAGGTACGGAGATGAGATCCTCAGACCCTTTGTGAGACCATATGCTGGTGCGGTTGGCCCTGGGTTCCTCCTAATGCAGGACAATGCTAGGCCTCATGTGGCTGGAGGGTGTCAGCAGTTCCTGCAAGATGAAGACATTGAAGCTATGGACTGGCCCGCCCGTTCCCCAGACCTGAATCCGATTGAGCACATCTGGGACATCATGTCTCGCTCCATCCACCAACGTCACGTTGTACCACAGACTGTCCAGGAGTTGTGTGATGCTTTAGTCCAGGTCTGGGAGGAGATCCCTCAGGAGACCATCCGCCGTCTCATCAGGAGCATGCCCAGGCGTTGTAGGGAGGTCATACAGGCACGTGGAGGCCACACACAATACTGAGCCTCATTTTGACTTGTTTTAAGGACATTACATCAAAGTTGGATCAGCCTGTAGTGTGTTTTTCCACTTTAATTTTGTGTGTGACTCCAAATCCAGGCCTCCATTGGTTAATAAATTTGATTTCCATTGATGATTTCAGTGTTTAACCATTTCTCTCTCCTAGACATAGCTACTGACTGAGCTTTTACTGTAACTCTATGTGCTCTCTTTCAGACTCTAAACTTGAAAACTGGCTCAGAGTTTATCTGTTCCTTCTTTCTAGGTGAAACGACTAAAGGAGCTACATCCATTAACATTTACCTTTTCCTTCCCATAGAAAGTACTCCTGGATCAGTGCTTCTTTGTTCTCTTTGTGTCTCTGCTCTGTTCTCTCAAACCCCCAGTCGGTCGTGGCAGATGGCCGCTCACACTGAGCCTGGTTTCTGCTGGAGGTTTCTTCCTGTTAAAAGGGAGTTTTTCCTCTCCACTGTCGCTACATGCATGCTCAGTATGAGGAATTGCTGCAAAGTCAACGCCAGTGACTGTCCACTGTCTCTACATGCTCATCCAGGAGGAGTGAATGCTGCAAGTCACTGACTGGATGCAATCTGCTGGGTTTCCTTAGTAGAAAAACTTTTTATCCAATTTGAATAAATAACAGAATCTGACTGCACTGTTTCAATGATTAAGATTAATTGGAATGTATGTACCTGACTTTTGTAAAGTGCCTTGAGACGACATGTGTTTGTGAATTGGCGCTATATAAATAAACTGAATTGAATTGAATTGATTTTTGTGTGATTTTGTTGTCAGCACATTCAACTTTGTACAGAACAAAGTATTCATTGAGAATATTTCATTCATTCAGATCTACGATGTTTTATTTGAGTGTTCCCTTTATTTTTTTAAGCAGTGTATATAGTGAAGAGAATTGGCCCAAATACCGAACCCTGTGGTACTCCACAATTAACCCTGGAGTTTAAAGATTTATCATTTACATGATCAAACTGGAATCTGTCAGATAAATAAGATTTAAACCAGCCTAGCGCTGTTCCCCTGATCCCTACAGCATATTCCAGCCTTTCTAAGAGAATATTGTGATCGACTGTATCAAATGCAGCACTGAGATCTAACAGAACCAGTACAGACACAAGTCCATTATCTGAGGCCATAAGAATATCATTAGTGACTTTCAGCAGAGCTGTTTCAGTGCTATGATGAGCTCTGAAACCTGACTGAAACTCTTCAAACAGGTCATTGCTGTGTAAATGCTCACACATTTGATTAGGAACTATTTTCTCAAGAATTTTAGATAAGAACGGAAGATTTACACGAGGGCTCAGTGAGAGGCCAAGATACCAAGTACCAGTACCAGATACTCGTATATCTTTCGCAAATCTGATTTTTTTTATCTATTTTCTGTGAGGGGATATATAGGGATATGAAAATATGCGTCTTTCAAGTCTACAGAGACGAACCAGTCTCACACAGCAGCCTGCTGTGCAGGAGGTAGGGTGAGAGCTCCCCCTTGAGGTCTCAAGTGCAGCTGCATTGCCATGTTCTGTCAGTGTGTTATTTTCAATATATTTTTTATATCAATTATGTTTTTTTGTTGTGGCTGTGCCCTCGGCTCCAGGCCTGGATATGTGCCAGAAAAGAATTTTATTGAACATTTTGTGAAGGGGGAAGGTTGTGTTTTTAGACAATGGCATGTGTTTGTGCACTGGTGTGTGCTTTCTGGCCACAGCTGCAGCTCCACTGAACTCTCGGTGGCTTTGATCTTCCTCCACTTCGGTCGTCTCTGAATGGTGAGCTCCAACGTTGGCTCTGCAGACTGTTTGAGTTGCCTTGAATGAGGCGTTATGAACTCGAACTGGGACAGGACGTTTCCTGGTCGGGGGGTAAAGGTGTCTGGCAGAGCCTGCTCTCCCACCTCAAGGACAGCTCCCTAGGTAACGAATTTCTTTATTCTTTGCACTCACAGTGGCAGGAGGGGTTGCTTGGTTTCCCGGTTTCACCGGGGGAGCGAATGGCTTCCTTCCCCAAGCACCTTTGAGCTCAGTTTCCCACAGTCCGCTGCTGCGCTTTTCTGGGCAGACAGTTTGAGCGCTTCACCTTCTCTCTCCTTCTCCTCACAGCGTTTTTGCATGGCTGCCACGGAGGGGCCAAATAAGCTCTTCTGGTCCATGGAGGTGTCGAGGAGTTGGTTCTTCTCTCTTTGAGACAGGCTTGACAGGTTCAGCCATCTAGCTCTCTCCTGAGTAATCATCAGGGCCATGGCTCTCCCAGAGGCTTGGACAGCGCTTCTGTGGAGACACAGGCAGAGGTCAGTCACCACGCACAATTCGTTCCACAGATCAGCCATCGGTCTACCCGTCACCTGCTCCTGTAACTCTGCTTGGTAAGCGAGGAGAAGAGATGGAGCGTTCAGGGCTCTAACTGATGCAGCCACCGCCTTGTAGCTTTTCTCATTTAGAGCGGACTGAAAGGGAAGGGTGGGTCCTGCTGCTGTCATGGTTGATTTCTGTGATGGGTGCAGGTGAGATGCCAACAGAGGTTCTACAGGAGGCAGTTGTGAAAAACCACCATCGACCATGCCCGTCCAGTCCAGCACCGACCCTCCCAGGATGGGATTCTTGGCGGTGAGAGGATTGCTCCAGGACGGGGTTGCTTCCTCGGGGCACTCAGGGAAAAAATGGCAACAGCTGTCTGCTGGAAGATTTGGCTCTTGGAAGCCGCTTCCCCTCATACTGAGATGTATGAGGGTTTCTGGCCACTCAATGCCCAGCTTCTTTGCTGCCCTTCTGCAGACATCGTGCAGGTCCGCTGCAGTCGCCTTTGGGGAGCCGCTGCGACTGCTGTCACCCATCACCAAGGGCTTTGCAGCCGACGGGATAGCATAAGGGTCTCAGTCCTGCTCGTCGTCATCGAACCCAAGATTAATGGACTTCACTTCAGATTCAGACTCTGCATTAGCAAAAGTGCTGAAAACTGGAAGAGCGGCCTCGTCTCCCTCTGGGTCAGTTAGTGGTGCGACAGCATCGAACTGATCACCCCAACTGGTTCCAGCAAAGTTGGGCTCTCCATCATCGGTCGTGGTTAGTTCCGGCGACGGGGAATTGGCTACCCCATCACAGGATTAACCTCCGACAGGCTAGCCTGGTGTGTTTGCCTGCTCAGACGAGATTTAACTCCCTTAAATCTCGTCTGAGCCGTGCACAGTGCTTGCAGGTTGCTGGTGATGTTAAAATGTCCTGGGCATGTTGCAGCCCCAGACACGAGGCGCAGACAGAATGGGTATCTGCCCCAGCTATGAGGTCGCCACATGTGCAGGTTCTAGATGTTGGCTTGACTCTGTACATAGTGAGAACAAGTACAAGTTTCACAACTTCGTAAGCTCCGTTAAGAGTGCAGCTAGTTTGGTGAACATTTGCAGCGTTGCTGTTTGGCGTCAGACCAGCGTTGAAAAAGATTCAGAACAGTCGAAACACAGTTATTGAGAAGCATTCGGTGACCGACTGTTAGCTCTGTGAACAGTTAAGCTATCTCAGTAGTTACCATAGTGACCGTCTGAGAGGTGCTTCTGGGAGTGAGAAGCGGTGTTAGACTGAAGATCACCTACATGACGTTGGCTTTTATACTGGGAGAAAGTCCCTCCCATGGCAGCGGACGTCACTTCCGCCTGCCAGTCAAGACTGGCATAATGTAATAGAGCTTCCGGGGGACAGGCGCTGGAGGCGTGTCCCATAGTGAGATACCGAAGCAAATGTTAAAAGAGAGAACTGTTTTCATGACCCTTAAATCTGCTTGGCTTGAATAACATGACAAAAGTGGGCATTTACTGTGTAGGAAGTAACTGGATAATCCTATGAAAATCTGCATATTTTATTGTTTTATTGTGTTGTCAAGAAACTACTGCTTCTACTCAGCTCACTGTCAACATATTTTCTTCTTTTAAGCCAATAATGAGATTTTACATTTTTCTTGATTAGAGTCTCATGTTCTACATCATTTCTTCCAGTTTGCTCACAAACATCAACTCTTCTTTGTTCATTTGTCATGTTGTACCTTTGCTAAAACTAATCATCTGTGTATTTATCTATAGTTAGGTTGTGAACTGGCACAGGCCTGTCAAACTGAAAGACTACATTCAAATAGAAATGTGTGTGTTTGGTGCTTTGTGTCTCTTTAAGCCCTTTCCCAACTTCTCCCTGTTGGTATCTCTGCAGCCAGATTCAGTCTTTCTCTTTAAAACAGAAATTTAGCTAAGCTTCCTTATTTGTATTTTTTTATTGTTGAGAAGAAAATCTTTACTGAAAATTGCATTGCATTTGATGCGACAGGATTTGCAGGTCATCGTGTGGAGAATTTGTTCATAGAGATGGCAGCGCCTGCTGAGGCTCAGCATGAGCTGCTGAACACAGCAGAGCAACAAAGATTCAGTCCATTCATCAGACACCATGAAAGAAAATGATTTTCCTCCACTGTAGGTCCCAGTCTCACTGAAAACCTGGAGATGATTTTAGTTGCTCCACCTGGCTTTGTTAATAATACTATAATAGCCTCTGATGGGAACCTTTGGAGGAAAGAGAATTGGTGCTTACAGTGAAGAGATCTATAAGACTTTGAAAACAAGCTGTGTTTTCTCACCTATATAGTTTGTGGATTTTTTATAATACTGGATCTTTCAAAATTCAGAATCTTGAAAAATATTAACCATCTTGAAACCAAATGCTGACTTCTTTTAGCAGCAGTCTTCAACTTAAACATAGGTTTTATCAAGGCCTCGTGCGTTCTATCTTCATGCTCGTTTATAGTAGAATCGTCTGATGTTACATTTAGGACAAGCGTTGCAAAACCATCTGAAGTGTGTAGTACAACTTAGTAGGGTCCATATAGAGCGTTCCATATACCATGTATCGGACGTGTAAGCCTGAAAAACAGGGCTGTCATTTTCATGATCATTTCAAGATTTATGTATTTGGATGTGAGCGTGGGAAATTCTTAAATCCCATGCCTGCTCTCAGATGGCGTTCAGGTGTGCAACTTTTTCAGTGAAGACGTGCAGTGTAGCAGAGGAAACCAAGCTGTATCAGTAGGTTATTATTCCATCATGCAGAATGTTGTTTGCTGTGAGTTGTAATTTACTAGATTAGAGGATGGTTGGGAAATATCCTTTAGGTTCAAAAAACAGGAAATGTATCAGGACTGTGTGTGTGATTCATTACTGGCTGTTTACACAGAACATTTCATAGCCTGACTACAAGAATATGAGTCTTTACTGTGAACCTGTGGTGTGTAATGATGCAGAGGAGAGGTTTTCGAGAGGGTTTTCTGAATTGAACAGTTTTTTTATGCAGAGTGAGGAGTATCTTTTTAATGTTATTTTCATATTCCAAGCCATGTAATTATGAAGTTATGGTAAAATCTAAAAGGAAATTTAATGGCAGGAAATCTGGTGCTCCAATTTGCTCGCTCTACAGTGGGACTTTTCAGCTGGAGAAGCGTACCTTCTTAAACGGGTCACTGTGGAGCACTGCGCCGGGTTATTGAACCACAGATTGGCCTGCCTTGGGTCAGTTGGAGAAATGTTTGAGAAAGTTTGTGAAGTCATTCTGGCTTCTTCAGTTCTGTAGAAGGTCGGCTTTAATTTGATGTTCTGCAGTGTGATGAAGTGATCTGGGTCAGTAGGCTCTCAGACAGAGACGGAACCTCGTGCAGCACATCTACAGTGTGTCAGGTTTTGTTTGTGTCTTTCAGTGTATCAATCCTCTGTTGTGTTGTTTCTTTAAATTCTAAAGGAAATCTCCAGTTTTTATTGTCTTTTGTTTACTAATGCAAATTTAATCGGAGTGTAGTCTTACTTTACCATTGTTTCCAGCCATCACATTTATCATTTATCAGTTTTGAACTTCGACTCGAGTCGCCCACGAGTCCAAAAAATAAGGCTTCAGAATGGAGTTAGACTTGTGTCCTAAAAACTTGACTTGAAATTCTAGCCTTCAACGATGCAGTGCTGAGGTGACCTAGATGATTTGGATTATAAGGAAACGTTTATTTCAGTCATTAGAGACTTGAGGCTAGACTTGGACTTGCCCCTCAAAGACTTGATACTTGATTTGGAAACTTGAGAACATCTGTGGCATCAAATAGGCACCGCACAGATGTGGTCTCAGTTTGTTTTTACCTGAAATCCAGCAGCCAGCTGGCTGCACAGACTTCTGCAGTGACTACATCACACCCTCGAGCCATAATGCCAGTTCACTCTTGAACAGGTCAGCGGTCGCAGGGCTGCAACTACCTAGCTTGGCGTATCAGAGGGCTAAAAGCAGCTGCTGCTGTCATTCCACACGACAATCAGTGAGGGCTAAGATATGTCTAATTCCTGCTTTGAAGGGTTTTTGGAAAGTGACCATTTACTTATTTATTCATTTTTTTATAGAAACATTCATTCATTTAAATATTTACTTTTTTGGCTGTTTATTCATTCTTTGATTAATTTGCTCATTTGTTCATAAATTTATTTATTTTAGTTAAATTTTTTGTCATTTATTCATTAGTTTTTCAAAAAAATGTTTCTTTACATGTTTATTTAGTCACTCTTACGATGCAGCTCTGGTTGAATGTACGGGTATCCTGATCCACTCTGTTGTCTTTCAGCACCGACTTTCAGAAGAACAACCCTGTGCACAAACTCACAGAAGAAGAACTGCTGGCCTTCACTTCTGTAAGTCTCTTTGTTCTTTTACTTGAATAAGGTGGTTCTCAATAATGAGGTACACAAAGTTCTCTAAAAATGACTCCATACAATGGGTCTAAAATAAGTATAATAATGCATAATATGGTTTATGTATTAGTATGTGTATGTGCGACTGTAGCTTAATGGGTAGTGCAGTTGTTTTTGGAATCTGAAAGTTGTAGGTTTGATTCCAGCTTCCTCCTGCCACATGTCGATGCGCCCCTGGGCAAGGCACTTAGCTCCATGTTGCCTACTGATCCACATATTGGTATATGAATGTGTGTGAGGCCGACTGGATGAATGTGGCTCTAGTGCATAGTTCTTTGAGTAATAAGAATGTCTAGAAAATGGCTTTTTTTTTAGGTCTGTGGTACCAGTCCAGGCCCTATATGTTAGGTTTTGTGGATGTTCTTAGTTGCCCTGTGGGAATGTGTGTGTATGTTTGTGTTTACTGTTTTAATCTTTACTTTCCTGTTAATGCCTCTTTATTTGTAGCATTATTTCTTTCAAGTAAAGTCAAGGTGAAAATCTAAACCAAGCTGATTTGGGATGAAAGAAGTAAAGCTGTGAGACATCAGTCATCACAACACACTACACTCTAACTTTATTCTCTCTAATTAAATGAGCTGTTTGGCAAAGGTGGAGAATGATTTGGGATTATTAGCTCAGTGACCCCAAATAAAAACCCCCAAGACCCCTCGAGCTGGAAACTTCCTCTACCAGAATTAATACTGCTATTTCACAGAGCTTTGGCCAAGATCGGTCAATGTTTCGTTCTTTTACTCCTCTTTAACCTTGAGGCTGCAAATGCAACTGAAATGTATTAAAACAAAGTCCACACACAGCTGGCCCAAAATAACAACTCAGGTTTTTTAGAGACCCACAATGTTTTATAATCATAGCAAGAAATTCAACGAAATTATCCAAATGTAAAGCATTCTTCACGAGAACCCTATCCTATGTGTCTATACATGTTGCACCAAGACGTATGGAAAATTCTGAGAATTCACAGCTGGTTTAAAGGACTCAACATCAGGGAATCAATATCTAATCAGTGAAAAGCCAAGCTCGATATGCTGGAGAAATGGGAAGTAGTGCTGCGCTGCCTGACAATAAATGCTACACTGGGACAATAACATGATGAAGAGTGCTTTGGACACCACTCATGAATAGCAATTTCAGCTGGATAAAAAGCAGTCATCATATCCTGACTGTGACCTCCTGCCTCACAGAGCTGGAAGAACATGGCACTGACAGTTTACAAGGAATGCCATACTGAAAAGCACTTTACTTTAGATCAGTGGTGCCCACAGTCAGTCCTCAAGGTCTGGTATCCTGCATGTTTTAGGTCTTTCCCTGGTTCAACACCCCAGAGTCAAATGACTGTTCATTAGCAGGCCTCTGTAGGACTTTGACATGGTGAGGAAGTACTTGGACCATTTTAATCAGCTGAGCTGGAGCAGAGACATCAAAAACATCCATGCTTTAGACCATATTTACACTGATCAGGCATAGCAGTATGACCACTGAGATACAAAGTAACACTATGACTGTCTCTCTATTATGGCAATATCTTTTCATCTGTGGTTCAGGATTTTTACTTCGAATTTATTAAATTTATTTGTGTTTTTGTGGGCTAATTGTATCTTTCCCACATCTGCTATGAATTTTATGCCAGTAACCTCCTTAAAATACCTACTGGGAAAAACTTTGGTATGTTCAATATTTATTTTTCCCATTGTTGTATAGCATTTTTTGTTGTTAAAAACAATGAAATAACCCTTTTAGTTTATTGCTGAGAGACTTTGCAGCTGGTGACAATCTTAGCGGCGTTAGCAGCTATCTAGCAGTCTTGGTAATCTCACAGCAATTCTTTCTAGTTCTTCATTTTGTTTTTCGTGCTGAGTTCCTAAAAAGTTGACACACTTAATTTTAGTTGTGGAGGGTTTTAAAATACTGGTTTAACTGAGTATCCTCATCCGGCCCGACAAGCAGTTTTCACTAGCTGACCCTGTCACAGAACCAAACAACAAATTTATTAACTTCTCAGTTAAGTTGGACCAAACCAGTAACTAGATAGCTTTCCACAGGACAGACTTCATACTGAGCGTTAAAACTCTTTTGTGGATTTGAGGAAAGGTCCAGGACCTGATTGTGTTGGAGGATTCGTTCTTAAAAACTGTGCAATGCAGCTTGGAGATATTTTCAATTTTATCTTCCAAGTGTCCCTTCGATTGTGGAAGGACTCAATAATTGTCCCTGTTCCAAAGTCCAAACACAGCAAAACCACTTCATGATTTTGGTCCAGTGGCTTTAAAACTCCTGATTTATGAAAGTTTTTCAGAAATTAAAGGAGACCCATAAGAGGATAAAGCTATTGGTCAAACAGAGGTGTAGAGGATGCAATAGGTACACATTTAAACATGTTTTTTTTAACATCCTAAAGAAGCTAAGTTCCCACTCAGACTACTTTTTATTGACTTTTCGTCAGCTTTTAGGACACAAACTGAAGAACTCATTTAATATTAATATTCGTTTTATTATCTGGTTAATGGCTTTTTTAGCTTTGAGGACACAACAGGTCAGAGTAAATGGTGTTTTATCTGAACCTCTCCTGTCTTCCACTGGTACTCCACAGGGTTGTGTCCTTTCCCCTCTATTTGTGTTATATACAAATGACTCTCATAGCCTTCACACTGGATACCACAATATCTTATTCGTTGTCATTCTGTCGTTTTTTCGGGAATGAGAATTTTTCTGAAATGGTTTGGTAGCAGGGATTTTTTTAAAATGGGGCCAAAGCTTTTTTTAAAAAGGGTAGGGGGGAAAAAAACCCCAGAAATGTGCAAGACCTTGGGAAACAATATTTTTTCGGGAAAACGCTTTTCCGTAACGTTTGAACAATAAACCCTCCCCCAGCTGAACCCCCAGCTGAACCCCTAGCTGAACCCCCACCTAAAACATACTTTAAATAAATTTGAAAATAAGTTGTTTTTTTTACAGGGCGGGTTTGGGGCCCGGGGGCCCAAAAAAAGTCATACTAGCGTATTTTTAGAATTTTTTATCAATGGACGGGAAAAAAAAATAAAATTTAAATAAACAATGCCACGTGCTACCCTTGCAAAACGCTATGCACTGATCATAAAAGAAATTTAAAAAAGGGCCCAGAAAAAGCTCCTGTATCTGCAACTATTTTTTTAAGGTCCTGAAAAGGGTTAATATGTGCCCAAAATTTCACAACCCTTTCCCGGTCCAAAGGGGGGGCCTTGGGGCTGATTTTTTAACATTTTTTTGGGGGGCGTGTGGAAGAATTAGGCCACCCCCCCAAAATACCTCGTCAGATCTCTTTGGGGACGGCCCTAGGTCAATCATTTTAAATTTTTGGGGGGCCAAAAACCCGGGAAGATCCAAATGGGGAAAATTCAAACCGGGCCCCAAAACTTTATGGCCAGGGCCCGTGACTTTCAAAATTTGGGCCCGCGCCACCCCCCGGCCACCCCCTTTTTTGAAACGTCAGGGGGCCCTTTAAAAACAAAGTTGGGAACCCACTATTTTATAAATAAACCCTGACTCAGCCAGAAAGAACCCTTTTCCCGTAAAAAAAGTGCCCTTCCCTTTTCCCGGGGGGGGGCGGGGCCCTTTGAGGGATGTCAGCATATGCCCCCTTTTAGGATCGTCGAGAACCCGAAAGGTCCTCCTTCATGC
>JAHHUM010000786.1:0-73113 GCA_036173005.1 Crenichthys baileyi | reverse complement strand
TCAAAAAGGGGGAAAAAGGCCCATATACGCACAGCTGAGATAGAGCAGTTAATTCAATGTCAGCGCAATGTCATGCACACATATACACAGGCCGACCAGTGAGAAACACTGAGAGACATGTAGATGTGCATTTGATCACTTTCATAACTAATTGCAGAACAACAGTGGCTGTTCTGATACATCTTTAGGTTTTCTGTCCATGTATGCTACACGTCCCTTCCTTTCAAGTTATAGATATGCTAATTCTAAACACCTCATAAGTTTCTGCTAGAAAACAGAAATTGGATCATCATCTGTGGTCTTATTTGTAAACATGGCGTACACCCAAAATGGGGCCTAAAAACTGCCGTGCGTCACCTTCCACGCAAAGGTTGTGATCTATAAAAAACAAGCTTGACAGGAGAATGTGCTGTCCCTCACGCAAATCTGACCCATGCGAACGCCTGTTCTGGAGACGGGAAACTGGTGGCGCAGATGGAGAGGCGGAAAAATTGAAGCCAAACTGCATCATGATTCCTCTCAGACAAACAAATTCAATCCATATCAAACTTGAATCATATATCAGCTTTATCATAAGCATTCAAAATCACATTTTTTATGCTTGCGCTGGTGGGCCATAAATATATACACGGACCTTTCACATAAAAAAAAAGGCTTATAAGCCAACTTAAATCTTAAATCAAAGACTGCCCAACATTTCAACCAAACTTTCTCATTATAACATTCCTCTCCCCGATGATCACCAGGATGATGTGTACCACAGATTAACACATACATTGTGAAAAGGTGTGAGGCAGTAACACTGACTGGTGAAAACATTTAAATACCGTGGCAACACTTGTATGTAATGCTGCGCGATCAATGCATTGGCACTGCTGGAAGAAGTAGGAGGGAATGTGTTTCAGGGATCACCAAGTTTTCCTGACACCTGATGATGACTGGCTAATATGCCAATTTAGACTCCCTAGAGAATTGCTCTTGGATCTATGTGCTGAACTGGGTCAAGTATTGGAGAGACCAACCCACCGGAACCATGCTATGCTCTTACCAGCGCAAGTTAGCCGACTGGTGTGTGTTAAACATAATCAGCCATTACATAACTGTCTGCCTGAAGCTACTTTAAGGAACATAATTCTGTGAAATTATCCATAAGTCTGGGATATCGCAGCCAGCGCTAAGCACAATAATGTCTGACATCCTGGAAGGCATTGTTAATAAGACCAGTCGATACATCAGATTTCCTTATGCTGTGGCTACCAAACATGATATTTTTTCCACTCTCCACTTCACTCGCCAACACCTCGATTTCTGCCTCGGTGAAATTGCGTTTATTTGCTCTTTTCACCATGGTTGCCTTTGTTGCATACGTACACTCTTAGTATAGATCCTATGCAATGTTTTATAAATTATATAATAAAAATATATATATATATATTAATATATATATATATATATAATATATATAATATAAAATATATATATATATATAAATATTAATATACTAACACATATGTGCATATACTTGTCTGCAAGTCTACTTTATTAGTTAGCATAAAGAAGGCAAGTCTGCTAAATAACTTATCTGATTTACACAATAAAGATTTAAAAATGCTAAAAAAAAATGGGAAAAAAAACATTACAGGCTATTTCTATTGAAATAGCAAGAGCTTGCTAACTTTGCATAGATGTCTTTCTTTAACAACATGAGACAAAGTCTGTTAGAAGTCTTTTTAAACCCACAAATAAAAAGTATCTTTGGATAACACTTACACATGCAGAAATTATTAATTTTTATTCGTTCTGTTGAATGATTGTAAATGTGTGCAATTCTTGTCCCAGCTAACAGCATGTGGTCATTGTGGAATTTTTTTGCAGCAGTAAACGCTTTTCTCTTCAGGTGTGCTGAGGTGTTATGAAAAATGAGGGCAAAGAAGACAGCAGTGGGATGGGGGAAAACATGAATGAGGAGAAACGGGAATTTTCATGAATGAAGCGTGGGAAGGGAGGTGCAGAAGGGTAGTGGGTAAAAAGTGATGGATGAGATGTGCATGCCCTCAGTTTCAAGTGAATCTACAGGGAACGTTGGGGCACTCTGTTGCCTAAAATTCTCTCATAGTAGAGATTAAGAGGAGCTCTAAAAGCAAGAAATGGATCCAATGACATCACCAGCAAAAAGAAGGAGAACAAAAAAAAAAACAGGCAATTAAAGATATGGAGTGTTTCAATGTCACCTGGCAGCAAGGGGCCCTGGCATGAAGATAGAGGAGGTGTAAGGATGGTTTAGTTAGAGATAGATAATAGCTCTTTAAGATTTCATGTGCTGCTGCAGGGAAAGTCAAGTGACTATTCATCCTTTGCTGGGTAGGTGGTAGAGGGAGATGGTGAATGCAGCTAAAGCAATCAGTCACATGAGGGATATGATCCACCTAGCTAGAGGAACAGTGAAAATAAATGGTTTAAGTAGTGATAAGGTTCATAATAGTGGCTGAAAGGAAAATGGGAAACAAAACTTAAATATAGAGTTGACACCATAAATTTACATTCATTGTAAAAAGAGCCAACCTTTTTCCCTCATTGTCTGACCTTAAAATAGAGGAAACACTTCCTCTTTTAGGTCAGGTAACATTACCAAAAAACATTTGTATTAGCAAGCGCTAGAATTCTAAGAGAGAAATTTGTTTTTATTCTTTCTTCAAACTCAGAGGTTTACATACACTAAGATTACTGTGGCTATTAAAAAAAATGGGCAACCACAGATGATGAAGTCATGCGTTTGTAAGCCGCTGATTGGTTAATTAATATCATTTGCGTTAAATGGAGGCAAACGTGTGGATGCATTTGAAGACACCTTAAACTCACTGCCTCCTTGTGTGCAATGTGCTTCAGTACTTCACAGCTGGGGTTGCATGTTTTGGGTCCTGACTTGACGAAAGTAATAAATATTTTTCTAAAACAAGTCTCTTATTATTCTGGCATCTAACAAGTAAAAATAATTAATTTTGATGATCCTAACTAATGCAAAACAGGAATAGTTTAGTCTGAACTGTATGTGTAGTCAGTTACAGACGTTACAAGTACTTTTGCCATGACTTTATTGTCTTGTCTTGTTTGTTTGTTTTTTTTTTGCATTTAAGGATCAACTAGGTGTCTGGCTCAGTGCCCTCAAGCGGTAATATAATTTATTGCCGAATTAATCAGAAAGTAGGCCATATTTAGTTTCAAGCTTCAATAGCGCAAACAGAGCTTTTGCACAACGTTTCATTAGATTAGGTCAATGCTGAGATATCTGAGTAGTGATTTTGTAAAAGCTTTAGCAATGATACACATATAAGTATATATGAGAGCTGTCATAGTGCAAGATTCAGTAATGGTAGAAACATTGCATCACAGCAAACGTTACACAGAATTAACAGTTTGAAGAGTTAAAAACACCAAAAAAACAAGCTGTCTTCAGCCTTTGTGAATTGCTAAAAGATATGATAAAATGATGGAAAAGAAACAATACCAATTAAAACTTCAAATACATTAAACAATTTCAGAGCAAATAATTTTTTAAAGTAGTTACACTGAAAACTATGATTAAATGCTACACTAAGAACATTAATCATTCAGCACGGTGAAGGTCAAGCTGAACAAAGTACGCCAGTGCAGAGGGACTACAACTACTCATAGCCTCTGGATATTTTTTGTCTTTGTGGCACCATGGTTTGGTTTAATAGAATTCTAATTCTCGATTAGCATTTTAGTCGGAGTGCCTCATGACAGTGCCCCCGGCTGCTGGATGAAACAGCAGACAGCTTCTGAAATCTGGAAGAGAAGACTCCCTAAAGTAAGGGGGCTGCTACAGGAGTCATTCCCACAGCTTGGAACTGTGACATTTAACAACACCATATATGTACTGCTCTTCTGTCCATGTAGTTTGTTAACAGCTGGAACAAGCATCTATTAAACTGATAGGAACTCAGAAGAGATGAGGCAGCTGACTGGAATGGAATGAGTGGATATTTTCTGAATGTTAGGAGAAGAGCTAATGAGAAGAACTGAAACTTGAAAAGGGGAATGTTTTTGAGGAAGCAGAAGAAAGGGAGGACATGCTGTTTGAGGAGGAAAAGGAGAAAAGAAGAGGTGCGCAGCTGAGCAGAACCTTCCTCGTTCTCTTTCATCAGGCATCACCGTGGAAACTAGCCCCTTCCTCTCTCCCCCCTCCTTTGCTCTCTCCCGTTCTCTTTCTCCCGTAAAGAGGTAATCAGGGAGAGCGAGAGAGGTAGAGAAGCAGAGAGAAAGTGGCACAGTCACCCAGACCGAGCTGTCAGAGACACTCTGAGGAAACAAGCAGTCCAATTTGCTCTGCTTTTCGACTTTCTTTCCTGTCGCTTGCTCACTCCCTTCTCTTCTCTTATCTAGTTCGTAAAACCATTTCAATTTTGAGTGCATGTGGCCACACGCCCGCAGCTTTTGTAAAACAAGCCAACTGATTGAGGGCAAAAAACACAGCAATCGCTATGTGTTAAAAAGTCTAAAAGATCTCACATTCAGCACATCTTCTGCTTAGACAGATTAGGGTTGCAGACTTCCACATGAATAAGACGTTGCATAGATTTGTCAAATTTCATGACTTTTTATCTCATTTTGCCCTGTAGAAAGCAAGATTAAGCTAAAATAAAATGTCATACTATCTCACATTACAATCTGAAACTATAATGCATCTTATTGGGGTTTTTATTTCAAAGACCAAAACAAACTAGTGAATATTTGTGTTGTGGAATGACATTTTTACAAATAAAAATTAAAAAAAACGTGGCATATGTCTCCATAGCATGATGCTGTCACCACCATGTTTCAGAGTGAGGTTGGTGTGGTTAAGGTGATCTGCAGTGTTTGTTTTCTGAAACATGTAGACTTTTCATGTCGGCCATAAAGTTGAGTTTTCGTCTCATCTGACCAGGGCACCTTCTTTTTCATGTTAGCTTTTCATTTAGATGGTTTGGCAAACTTTTAGCAGGACTTTTTATGTCTTTAAATCAACAGTAGTTGTTCCATAAAGGCCGATTTGCAGAGTGCGTGACTAATAGTTGCCTGAGCTGGAGGTCTCAGCAGCTTTTCCAGGGCTACTGTGGTCATTTTGGCTACTTCTCTAATTGATGCTCTTCATGTCTCGCCTGCAAGTTTAGCTGAATTTGTCTTGGTAGGTTTGCAGTTGGGCTATCCTTTGCATTTTCAGATGATGGACTAAACAGTGTTCCACAAGCTGTCCAAAGTCTTCAAAGTCCTTTCAAATAAGCAGCTGTATCATACTGAGTTTAATAGTCACAGGTGGACTCTATTTACTAAGCACGTGGCTTTTTAAGGCACTTGGTCTCACTGTATTACTGACCACTTCATTGGCCTGCTCAATCTGACTTTATGCACAATTGCTCCATTGATTTTATGCCATCTTTTATCCTCCATTTAACGCATTATTAAAGAAATCTGAAAGAGGAACAATTGTCTAGCTGCAAGCCTTGTCTACCGCTACGCTGGAGTTAATAGTTGTTGACCCTATCACTATCACTGTAGTTCATCAGTTCATTTCAGTTTATTTCTGACTGCCTGTTCCTTGCCCACAAGATGTTGAAATCTCCTTTGCACAGCAAGATTGTGTGATCCTAGTCGCCATGCTACCTTTTTTAACGCAAAATAGGAAATCTGGAGGCAGAGAGCGAATGCAAATATCTCAGAGGTGGCTGTATGGATTCCCAGATAAGCTACGCTGCCCAATGAGGTAATTCAAATGGAGACTTGTGTTGTTTTAGTCAGCGACCAACCTCATAGTTTGACTATTCTGCACACATGCTGCTCGTTGGTGAGAGCGAGACAGATCAAGGACGAACATCTGGCACCTCTTGGCTAGTTGGTCATGGGGGTGTCTGGGATAACAGTGCTGTTTTTGTTTGTCTCGTTTTAACCTTGTTTTAAGGCACTATTTTATGTGTTATTTTGAGTGTTTGTTACGTCACAAAAAGACTTAGAGTTATAGCTGATAAAATTACTTGGCCTCTACAAGAAATGTTTTAAAGTTTAAAGTGGAAAATATAATGAATTTGTCAGTACATTTTATGTCAAGGGTTATGTCCTCTTTATGTTGATGAAATTGTTGTTTTGTGACTTAATTTAAAAAATTGGTCAATAAGTGGGAGATACTGCAGCGTTCTTGTTTTGGTCATGCTGGATAGAAGCAGAACTAGACCTGAGAGAAAAAAAAAAGATATTTAACTCAGAGAAAACAGTAGCATGTTAGAGAAAGGCCTCTTAGGGAGCAACTTTAATGCTGTGCACCATAGGAACTACTCTAGTTATTAGCGAATATTAAAAAATGTCTAAAAACAGTTATTATTTATAATAAAGTTATTAAAAAACTCAAAGGCTTTTAACCGTGCTTACTGCATCAGTAGCACTGCTGGGATGGTGTGTGTGTGTGTTCCCCCTGTAACAACATTAGCCAAAGTGCTGCTGATTAAAAGGAAACAGAGAAACCAAACCTTGGTTAGTGAACAATTTGTAGGGAACTGGGGACTTTCAATGGCTTATTGAAAGGCAGGCGTTTCTCTTACTAGTGTGACAGCCAGGTCTTTTGTCCTGAGCAATGTCCAACCTCCCACAAGGTAGCCGAGGTGATGCCCTGTCTTAGTGGAGGTAAATGAGTAGAAAGAGGGTGAAACAGTGGAGTCTGGGGCTGTAGGTGTGCCCACAATAGAAAGAAGGGGTTGCAGAATAAGTTACAAGTTCAGTCAAAAGATTTGTTTACTTAGGACAAATAATTCTTAAGCAATGAATACACAACTAACGCCATACCACTATGTCCCCAGAGGGATCATGTCTTTAAATATTTTGTCCCTTAGGCAACCCTAGACCTTTTAGACAAATGTCATTTGTTTTTGTATGCTTGCTGCTGAGCATGCTTGATTTTAGTATTGCAATACACCTGATGGATGGTCAGATGATGTTCGAAACCTTGTTGAAGATTAGTTGTCCTTTTTTCTATAGTGGGACCTTTATACTGCTGCTTGGAGGCTGTTATCTTAATGAATTAACTTCCTTCCCTACTTATAGTCGACACCAATGGTGTCCAAATCCGGTCATCAGGTCCTGCTGTCCCGTATGTCTTGGATGTCTTCCTGCTCTAACACAGCTAATTGAAATGGCTGAATTACTTCCTCAGCCAGTTCTGAAGTTCTGCAGAGGTTTGGCTAATGATGAGTATATTTGATTCAGGTAGGCTGAACCATAGAAATATATCTAGAACATGAGGACTGTCATTGGATACTGGTGGTCTACTTCAATGGCTGCACAATTTATTTTTGAACTTATTGTCATCGCAATATCCGTGTGTATCCGACAGTGGAATGTTTGGACTGGATTCATTGTTGGCTAATATGCTCCAAATATCATGATCTCACACTTGGAAAGCTATTATAAATATTGAGCCTGTTTTCAGCCTGGATTCAGTTTAACAGCTGTAGACACACAAACCTGACATAGATTAGCAGCGGGGATATGAAACAGTGACTTCATGTTTTTCCAGTGCCAATCTGACTTTGTATTTATGATAAATCTCAGTGTTTTTACTATTTTAATTTGTCTTAAATTAGATACATAAAAACCAAAACTAACTCTGTAGTTTAAACATTGTGCCCAAAACATCTGGATTGGTTCTTAGTCTCCACCACCCCATCTCCAGCTGCTGATGAAAGCACTTCCTTCTTCTGGCCAATCTCAGAGTTGAAGCCAAGAGCCAGTTTATCAGTGCTAGAGCCAGAACCTGTGACCATGGAAATAGAAAGAACTGGGTCAGCTGAGTTAGAGAAGATCCCAACATTCGAGAGCCTTAATGGTGTTCAGATTTAGCTTCAAATAGTCCATCACCACTTCCAAAAGAGCACGGGCATTATGGGGGGAATCTCTGTCAACAGGGTTTGACAACTGAAGAGACTTAAGATACTTGAGTGGCAGTAAAGAAACTTCATGGACCTAAAGGATTCAGTAGCACAAGAAATGAGACTGAAAGGGAGAAAATGATTAATGCAACACCAGAGCAAGCAATGACATGTGGAAGACAAAAGTATAATGCAGTTCCCTCATTTATCCTGAAAAGGGCAAATTTGTGCATCCATTTTAATCATTTTATGCATCATTTGAAAGAAAAATGGATAGGTTGCCATTCAGAGTAAAGGTGGACGATGATTTTTATATCTTATTCTCATTTATTAAGCCCATACTATGAGGTCTTATTTTAACAGGCCACTTTAGTGCCTCACAATTCTTTCTAACTTCCAATATTCTCTGCAAGCCTTTGTAGAAATCTTGATAAATTTCTTTAAAAAGTAAAATATTAGACAAGAATGTTAAAACACCTAAATCTTTCCCCAAGACGCTTTCCTCCAGTTTCACCTGCTGATTTTAGGCGCTCCTCCTATCTGTGTGTGCTTACATGTCTGTTTAGTGGCTGAAAGATAATTGACTGGTTATGACACTTGATGTAAATCTATGTGACAACAGCTGACTCACTTGCTGATAAAGCATTCAGAGGTAGCTCAACAAAAGATATATTAGGGAGCCAACAAATAGGTGACTCATATGTACCTACACAGACCAGTCTTTCTCTAAGGGGAGATGCAGAGGCAATGTATATGACAGTGATCCTGTTTTTTGTTATGTTTTTCTTTTGATTGTTTCTTTTAAATCTTGTTCTTCTATGTATTTTTTCCACAGATGTGTGTAGAGTAATGTGCCTAGTACAAGACAAGAGGAAATTTTACCTAGTTTAAGTTGGACAAATCTTTATTTTTTTAAATAGTTTATAAATTAAAATTCAATTGCGCAGGATGCTGACTTGCTAAAAAGGTTATGAACCTGGAGAGACATAAATGCATTTTTTTTCTGTGTTGTATTACCTTTCATTCATTGACTTGTTTTGCATTTAATTTCTACAATATACATTTTTATTATTTTTTTAAAATGTATGAAGGAAATGGTGTTATGTTAAAGTTAAAGGTCTCCTGGTCAAAATGAACCTGTGGGTGCTATATTTTTAGATATGAAAAGGGCCTCTGACACCGTTGACCCCAAAAGTGATCTAAATTCTTACCCTAGTTACTGTTTATCCAGCTGGTTCTCAGCAGGAAGTTCTACATCACTTAAATTAATGGGAAAGCCATAAAACATACTGGATAAATAACATCACACACATCACCCCAATATAGAGTTATATAGATAAAAGTTGTTATGCATTGAATTTGGGGATCTATTTTTATCTTTAGCTGAATGTTTTTCTAAAATGTTTTGGTCTGACCTTTTCACCATGGCGAGGTTGGCAACTCATGGGTAAATATTGCAGCACACAGCCAGAGGGCTAAAGCTACCAGATTTAAGGTTATCGTAAGCATAATTGGGAGATCCCGTTGGTGTCTTCAAACCATGACCTTCATCTTGAATCTGTGTGGTTCATGGCCAAGTGTGAAGCAGTTGGGATGAGAGTCAGCTCCTCCAAGTCTGATGTCACGGTTCTCAGCTGGATAAAGGTTGGTTGCTTCCTCTGGATCAGGGGTCAGTCTCTGCTTTAAATGGAGGAGTTTAGGTTTTTTGGTGTCTATTGAATGAGTCACAACACAATGGAGTGAGAAATGGATAGGGGGATGGGATCTGCGGTCATGTTGGCATTGTTCCAGTCTGTCATGGTGAACACAGAGCTTAGCCTAAAGCTGAAGCGTCCAATGAACCAATCCATCTACACTTCAACATTCACCTTTGGTCATGAGATATGCATCAGAACAAGATCCTGGATACAAGTGGCTGAAATGGGCCCGTGACCTGATCTCAGACAGTGAATGGATAAATAGATGGATGGATGCCTTCAAATAACCAGATTCCTCAATATACCAACTTTTACAGTGGACTCCATTTTATTAGTGCAAATCTGTCAATATCTTCTTTACCACAGAGACCATAGACCCCGGAAGCCATGTTAAAAGTCAACTTAAAGCACCAATACAGTCAGGGGATGAACTTACTCTACTATAGAAGCATTTTTCCCTTTTTTAAAAAGATAGTTTTTTATCAGTCTAACAGCTAATTATTTTCTGCTGATTCAACTGAATAATAACTCTTAGTGTTGGTTCAACTGTCAGCTTTAAAAGTTTTTTTTTTTTTTGGAGTGCTTTGGAAAGTGAAAATCTCCTCTTCATAGTGGATCACCATCATACAGAGCAGAGAGCAAAGAGGGGGGAGGGGGGCTAGAAATAAGCTTTAAGTATATGTAGCCATGGCAACCACTTCATTTTGAGTGTAAGCATATAGCAAGACCTTTAGTCTCTAGATATGAATATCGTTTTAAGCGTTCCTCTGAGATCATGGGTCGCTGCACTTTCGACAGAAGTGAAGGAAAAGCGTTGATGAAAAGATGAAAGAGCTGTGAATTATTAGCAGTACCACGCATACGGTTGTATTCAGAAGCTGGTTTGAATGGTGCAACTATTAAAGTGTATCTAAACAGACCTTGATTCCTGTAAAAGTTATTACACTATAAATCGAGTTTGAAAAGAGTCGGAGGTTACTTTCTATCCTGAAGTGCGTGAGCTGGATGAATCAGTTTGTGAATAATTTTCTGAGTGTGGGTACTGGAAAGAGCCTCTTCAAGTGCAAAAAAGCCATTAGGTTTAGTCATTCATTTGTTCATTGCCAACCTCTATTCCCTCTTTTCTCTCTGATTCCCCTGTGCCATTTTACCATCAGACCTCTTTCAGCCAGCCCTTCCTCTCTCTCCCTCTCTCTCTTCATCTCTCTGTCAGCTTCATCCTTCCTCCATCCCGCTCTCGTTCATTGCTCCCATGGTGTTGACCATGTGTGAATGGGGCTGAATGATGGGTGGGAAGATGCACGCCAGGGGTAGTTACACATCTACATGGCACGTACAAACACACTTTCACAGGCATTTGCGCGTACACACACACACACACCAGGGATGCTGGTGGATGCGTGTGAAGGGTTGGGGATGAGGATGAGTCACTCTGCGCGACACATGGCACGCTCGCAGGAGGCTGCATCCGATTTAATATGACACAAACAAACACACACACACAGAAATGTAGATGCTGAAGACTTTTACTTACATGCGTGATTGATGATGGTCATGCATCATGTTAACGAGCCTGGTTTGCGTTTCTGTTCCTGATGTCTGTTAGCAGACTGTGTGTTTTTTCCTTAATGTGGTAACTTTGTGTGAATGTGTGTGTCTCAGCGTGGTTGGTCTGATAAGACTTTTCATTAGTGTTTCCTGTAAACAGCCTGATTGCTCTAGCTCTGTCTTCTGTCATCTGCTGTTTCTCTGTCTCAGTTGTCTTGTGCTGTGTTTTTTTTTTCTAGTTTTGATTAAAGATGTGAATCTTGGCTGACCTCACAATTCAATTCTATTATGATTGCAATTTTTTACATGTTTTAAATCATCTTTATATGTATCTCAGAGTATGCTGCACCTTTCAGTAAGCCATGCAGTAGGCCCATGTGATTACATTTATTATAAACTGCTTTTCAGTCAATATGGTTTAAATCTTTCTAATTGTTCCAGGTGAGCTACTCCTCTCTACCAGCCAATGATTTCTATGGTTGAGGCAAACTTGGTTGCTTCTCTGATTAATCCTCTGCTTTGTCTGTCTTTTGTCAGTTTAGGTGGATGGAATACTTTTTATAACCTAACCCTGCTTTAAACTTCCCCAATCCTTTATTCCTGACATGGCTGCTGTGTTCCTTGTTCTTTAAGATCCTGTTTATTTATTAAAAATCATTGTTTCCATCTCAACACCAAGGTTTTATTTGCTTCTGGACAGTTTCTGCTGTTTTGGCATTGATACATCCTTTTTGTAGTTTCCTGATGACCTTACCACCCCTTTACCCTCTAAAGCTTTCATGCTGCATTAAGCAAGAGCCACCAATCATATTACAAGCACAGAGAGCCCAAATTGATGGTACTTGCAGGCTAAGCAGTTGTTTGAGATATGCATGTTGCATATATTTGGGATATATTTTGCATTCCTATTGTGCAGCTTTAATTTTGGGCTGAAAAGTCAGTGATGATCTTTATTTGTAGAACCTCAGTCTGGATCAAACTGAAAAATGGTTGCCTCATTTTATAGTTCGATAACAGTTTCACTTTAAAACAATAACCAGAAGTTGTAGCCATAGTTTAAATGTTAGAGCAGAAAAATTAGCTGCTGTAGGAGGCAGGTTTAATTTGTCCTCATAATCCAACATCCTTTCATACTCACCAACAAACCAAACAGACAGGCATTCTTTAATGCTCTACATTTTGGGAAATTTTCTCCCCCATTTTCCAACATAATCATGTGCGTATGGACTCTAAATACAATGTGAACCTTAATGTGGACTGTAAGTGCAGACTGAGACTCATTTCAATGCTGGTACAAAGCAACTGGTTGTGACTGTGTAGATGCCTGAGAGTGAGAAAGCGATCTTAGACTGCCAATTTCATTCAACTGACAAAGGATACATTAACAAATTACTTTTAAATTTAGCTTAATAATTACCTCAACACACACTTGTCAAAACTAGTCTTGTGTTTGTGGATGCAATCAAGAAAACCATCAGAGAAATGTGTTTTATTAACAACTGTGGATTTAAACTGAGTTGTGTTGTTTTCTGCAGGAACATTCAGAGGTGTATGTAAGAAGATTGATCATTTTCCAGAGGACGCCGACTATGAGGCGGATGCTGCTGAATACCTCCTACGTGAGTAACTACTCCCACCTTTACTTGGCTGTAATAAAAAAGACTTTCACATCAGGAAGTAACATCATACAATTTTTTTTTCTAGTTTCCATAACCTTTCTTTGGTTTTACCGTCTGGCCTCAGGTTCACAGTAACACTTTCTTTGAGCCTTACAGGTCCCCACAAATAACTGTGGCATCTGAGATCACCACAACTACTCTCTTATACTCTTCTTTTCACAAATGGAACAAAAAACTGAGAAATAATAGGAATAAACTATTGACCAATGACCCATATTATGAACATGTACAATCTGATCAACAATACAGGAACCCCTGTAGAACTGTTCTCCGTCACTCAGCGATTTCCATCATAGTCTATTTGCAGCGGTTTTCATCTTGTCCCTTGCTAACGCACAATGTAGTGTTTTCACTCCTACATTGTAAGAGCACTGGTGGCCATAGTATTCCAATTACCTTGCTGTTTTAATGTTTGTTACTGGAATGGAGCTGTGACAGTAATATGAACTTATCCACGTTGCCTCCTGACAGCCAGCAAGTGTGTATGTCAGTCTAAACCTGCATCCTCTCCCAACACCATACACACGCAGACGTGTGTATGGTGTGGTCAGCCCTTTAAAAATGTATCTTTTATTACAGTATCAGGATTTAACACTGAAAAACTTTAGAAAAAAATGTAATTCTCAGTATACTATTTAGTGGGTGGAAAATCCATACATGAGAAATAAATAGTTTTTAGCAAATCAATGGTGGCACAACTATTGACACCCCTAACAAAAACTGCAAAATGAACGTAATTAAAGCCTTTTTTAAATTTATACATGGATTTTCTAGGATGTACTAATTAATCCATGATCTTCAGTCAATTTCGCATTGCCACTTGCTGGACGAGGACCTATATTTGACTTTATAGCACACACAGTGAGCAGGGAGACAAGGGAGGTTAAAAAAAAGAAATCTCCCTGGCTGAATTTTACAGAGCTGCAGAAAATGTGGCTTCTTGGGAATGCCATGCCAGTAAAACAACCGCAAAAACACTATCTACATATCATGTTTAGGAAGCATCCCTGTAAAAAGCCTTTTCTCTCCTACCATCACAGACATTAACACGTGGCATTTGCTAAACTGTCCTGGAACTTTAACTGGAAACATGTACTGAGATTGAGCTTTTCATGAACAAACACTCCAGGTGGGTCTGGCAGGACACAGAGGATTAATATTTGGAAAAGTGCCCAGTGTTAAGCATGGTGTAGGTTCTGTGATGCTGTGGGCCTGTTTTTCTTCCAAATGTTCTAGGAACCTATTCAGACTATATGGCAGCACAAGCTCTTTGAAATACCAGGAGTTTTATGTAAAAATCTGGTTTATTCTAGAAGTTAGATTAGAATCAAAATCAGCTTTATTGCCAAGTTTGTACCGACAAACAAGGAATTTGACTTCGGTACACTTTGCTCTCAGTAATAAAGGATATCTTTTTAAATTTACATATATACACAAGTGGCTTTACAATATAATATAATGTGGGATCAGTCCAAGTATGGATGGTGTTGTTCTGGAACTCCGGCTGTCAAGTGTTCATCAGAGAAACAGCCTGGGGGAAGAAACTGTCTCTAGCAGCTGGTTTTAGCAGGTTTTAGCTGGTTTTGGCCAACAGCACTCTGTGGCGCCACCTGACGGTTAAACTCTAAACAGATTGTGTGCAGGGTGTGTGGGGTCTGCAGAGATTTTAGCTGCCTTTTTCCTGACCCTTGACCTGTATAAGTCCTGGATAGAGGGAAGGTCAGCCCTGATGATTCTCTCTGCAGTCCTGATTATTCGTTGCAGTCTGGACCTGTCCTGTTTTGTGGATGAACCGAACCACACAGAGATGGATGAGGACAGGACAGACTGAATTATGGCAGTGTAGAAGATGACCAGCAGCTCCTGTGGAAGGTTGCATGTCTTGAGTTGCCTCAGGAAGGGCAGTCTTCCAAACATTGTCTATGTGTGAGGATCATCTCAGGTTTTGAGAAATGGTGGTTCCTAGGAACCGGAAGTGGTCCACAGTAGACACAGTGTTGTTGAGGATGTTGAGGGGGCTGTGTGGGAGTGTTGTTCTCCGAAAGTCCACCATCATCTTCACAGTCTTGAGTGGGTTAAGTTCCAAGTGGTTCTCACCACACCAGTATACCAGCCGATCCACCTCCTGTCTGAATGCAGACTCATCACTGTCCTGGATTAGTCCAAAAACAATGGTGTCATCTCCAAACTTTAGGAGTTTCACAGATGGGTCCACTGAGGTGGAGTCATTTGTGTAGAGGGAGAAAAGGAGTGGGAAGAGAACAGTCTCCTGGGGGCGCTGGTGCTGATGGTTCTTGTGCAGGAGAAGATGCTCCCTAGCCTCACCTGCTGTCGCCAGTCCTTCAGGAAGCTGGTGATCCACTTACAGGTGGAGGCCGGGACTTTGAGCTGGATGAGCTTCTGGTGGAGGATGTCTGGGTTGATGGCCGAGCTGAAGTCCACAAACAGGAACCTGGCGTAAATATCTGGGTGGTCAAGGTGTTGCAGGATAAGATGTGTAGTTCCAAGTTGACTGCATCACCTGCGACCTGTTTGCCCGGTAGGCAAACTGCAGGGGGTCCACCAGGGGAGCTGTGATGAACATTGGAACTATGATTAAAATGATCATCTTTAACACATTACACAAATTCAACTTTCTTCTGCAGCCATCTCAGTCCCAGGATTTAAATCCTCTAAAAAACATGTGAAGTGAGCTGTAGAGACGAGTGCATAGAAGAGGACCCTGGACTCTAAATGATTTACAGCTAGGGTCTGGTGTCTGGGGTCTAAACCTTGAGGGCTGATATCCTGCAACTTTTAGATGCAACTCTGGTCCAAAGAACCTGAGTCAAATGGCCGAATTACCTCCTCAGCTTGCAACAATCGATAAAACGCTTTTAATAACCTAATATTTGATTCATGTTTGCTGAAGCAGAAACACATCTAAGCGTTGCAGGACACCAGCACTCGAGAACTGCAGTTTCAGAGCTCTTCTAAAGAGATGGTGCAACGGGGAATGGTGAATGAGCCCTTTCTCAGGATGCATCAACGTTTTGAAAAGCTGTATAAGAATAACCGCTGTCTTACTGGCAATATTGAGTGGTAGAGTTTTAACAGCAGGTCCTTTAGCAATTGTGTCAACTATTATTTCTTAATGTGGGATTTTGTTTTGCAACTGAATACATGTACTAATTGAATTAAAGGTTGGATTCTTTTCTACATTTTTAGTGTGGGATTATGCAGCTGCAATAAAAATTCATTTATTTTAAGGCTTTCTACATATCTTTACCTTTGGTGCTGGTAAGTGTGACTTGCTTTCTAAATTGCATCACTGAACTACAATTCCCAGCTTCAGTCATAGAGACATTTCCTCCCTGGCCAAATTCACGCTGCAGCAGCACCGGCCTATTTGTATGTTCTCGAATGCTTCTTTTTTCTTCCATGCCTGTATTTTAAAATCGATCCGCACGGTCTTCATATCGGTCATTGTAAAATATGACCAATATGCAGCTTTTTGAAAAATAAAATATATTGCAAGGCTTTTACCTTTATATTTGTAAATTTCTGGCCATCAAACAGAGGAGATAGTCAAACCTGTGCCCTGCTTAGCCCATTAAAACATATACTAGAGATTCAGTCTGCTTGGAGATTTTCCAACTCCATTTTTTCCCTGAGATGTTTGACTTTTATTAAAATAAAAAGTTTTAGTTCTTACAGATGAGTTTCAGGGTCTATATAGTAATGTGTAAGCATGTGAAGTGTGTTACAGTTTTATGGCAACATGTAATAGCAGAAAGCCCCAACAAGAGAGAAAAAAAAGATTCAGCCTGAGTCTTGTTTTCAATGTTCACTGAGCAAAGAGCAACATCCCCCCGAGGCAGCCAATTAACCCACAGGATTCAGAGTAGATTAGCCAATAGGAAGCTGGGACCTAGTGACAAGCTTTTCATACAGCCCAGGGTTGTGGGCCAAATGGGCGGGGCTTGTTTGCTGTTATTCCAGAGGCCAATAATGCTCAAAATAATTATATCTTTTTAATAAATCAAAAAAAAAAATCAACATTTTATATAAAGCTATATGGCTGTGATGCAAAAATCACAAATTGTATGCAGACATCCTTCACTGTGTGATCATGTCAAGCACATATATGGGGCTCTAAATTTTCACCCCTGCTGCAGCCTCACTTTCATATTTATCTTCTCTGTTGTTCATTATTTCAGTGTGCATATGTCAGTGTGACTCTCCATCTGTCTTCGTTTTTGGCTTTCATTTCCCTCCCTGTCCATCTCTCCCTCTCGCTTACTCTCTGGTTGCAAGGCCTTGCAATGCATCAACACGTTCTGAATTCAGGCGCAGTCAGGCGTGCATCGACATACTGCAACATGTGTGTCTTGAGTGCATGCTCTAAGTAGTGCAGTTCATGTTGTTTTGGCTCCATCTCCTAGCACAGTGCATTTAAACTGAGTCAGTGACTGTCACTTTTATATGTGTAAATGGGTGGTATTGTTATGAGATGGAAATCTAGCTTCTTGGAAGCAAAGGATAAAGAAATTAAATGTGGTTTAAAAAATTGTACAGTACTGCACTTAAAGGGCATGCATTGTCATGTCGCCAACTTTTCCTTTTTAGTTTTAGCTTGTAGCACAAAATTGTTACATGTTATATAGTTATATAAATCTCATGTCCAAATGAATTGCAGGGGGGGGGAGGGCATGATAGGAAAAAGGCAGTCCAGAAAGTAGAGTAACCCAATGACATATGTACAATCAAAGCTGTGCATCAATCCATTACACAGATGGCACCTGAGACAAGTAGTGATGGCAAAGTCTCCAGCTTGAAAATGATGATATATGTTTTAAATCTAAATGTGAAACTCCAATGTCTTAACATTATGTCTGATGTAACTGTTGCACTGCCATAGTACAAACGATTTGTTCAAATCAGTTCAAAATAAACACAATATTAAGTCAAATATTTCATTGTGTGTGTGAGTCAAATGTCCTCCCTGTTTCCTGCGTGCATGCAGGTGCTGTTCGCGCCTCCAGTATCTTCCCCATCATGAGTGTTGCTCTGCTGTTTCTGGGGGGGCTCTGTGTGGCTGCCAGTGAGTTTTACCGGAGCAGACACAATGTCATCCTCAGCGCAGGAATCTTCTTCGTATCTGCAGGTTAGTCATCACTGTGCATCTACCCCTGTTTGTGAAAGTCAGTGTCCTCTCTCCTCTTTCAGGGTAGGAGTGTGGTAATTACCTGCTCTCTGTGCCGTGATGTAAAGAGATAACAGCAGAACAGCATTGTTGAAGGACACATTTCACCCACTCTACCCCACTGTTTAACAGTCACAAGATTAACCCGACAATTTGCGCTTTCTGATAGGTCATTTCACACTTTGTGCTCGATACCATTAATGAATGCCATGAATGCAGTGAAGGTTCTCCTAGCAAGACAACACCAGTAAGCATATAACCAAAGCTACAATGGTTGAGATGAAAGGATATTCATGTTTTAGAATGGCCCATTTCAAGTCCAGACCTAAATCCAACTGAGAATCTGTTACAAGATTTGGAAATTACAACTTTCATCCAATCTGACAGCTTTGAGCTGATTTGCAAAGAACATACCACAAAGAAGGTAAAGGTTTGCAGTTGCAGCTGCAGCTTTAGCATGAGCTACAGTAACCTATATTTGGGTTTCAGTCTCATGATCTCAAAATCAGCCTTAAGAATAAATCCTTACACATTCTTTTGAGTGGGTCACTGGGGGAGCTGGCTCCTATCACGCAGTCTACGGGCATGAGGCAGGGTACACCATCAACCACACACACACCCATTCACACCTAAGGGCAATTTAGAGAGACCAATTTACCTAACAGTCACGTTTTTGGACTGTGGGTGGAAGCCGGAGTACCCAGTGAGAACCCGTGCATGCACGGGGAGAACATGCAAACTCCATGCAGAAAGACCCCCGGCCAGAAATCAAACCCAGGACCTTCTTGCTGCAAGGCAACAGTGCTACCAACTGTGCCACCTTGCAGCCCAGACCTAAATTTAATATTAATAAAACTCATCTATTCACTGATTATGAGTTCATCTAATTAAATATACAAATACTACACTAATTCTACTCTTGTACTAAAGATAAAATGGACAAGAAGAATAACATTATTTCATTCATTAAAGATCTAACTTTTATCAGCACTGTATCAGTCTCTCAATAGCCTTTAGAACAGGGTTTTATGGCCTAATTCTGAGGCCTAATACCTGCTTTAACCTGAGAGGGGTAGTGGGTGAAACAAATTTATCACCAATACTTAATTCATCAGCTTTCAGCACCAGAACTTCCACCATAGAAGTAAAAAGAGTGACTTATTTCTGTCAGATGTGGAGTGTTCAACTTTGAAGGTACCTGCTTGCATTTGTGCTCAGGTGATTCCCCCACTTCTGTATCTCTTGGCAGGAAGGATAGTCTGCTTTTTTTTCTCCCACAGTGGTTGTTCTGTTAAAGATCTTTTAAACACCCGTAACTTATAAAAAACAGGCACCTCAAATGTGGTAGACATGCATATCATCATTTTAAAGCATGTTGATGTTGTAAAGTTCAAAGTTGCGTCTTTTTGCTTTATTCCTGTTTATTTTTGGGATATAGAGTCTGTCCCACACTTGTCTCATCCTCCTGTTTATATTTTTTGTTCTCCATGTTTCTCTTCCAGGCCTCAGTAACATTATTGGAATTATTGTCTACATCTCAGCCAATTCTGGAGACCCCGGTCAAAGTGACAGCAAGAAGTCCTACTCGTATGGCTGGTCCTTCTACTTTGGCGCCCTCTCCTTCATCATGGCTGAAATGGTGGGCGTTCTGGCAGTGCACATGTTTATCGAGAAGCACCGTAAACTGCGTGCCAAGTCCCGCACCGAGCTCATAAAGAAGTCTGCCTTCAGCCGCATTCCCTCCTATCGCTACCGATTCCGGCGCCGCTCCAGCATGCGTTCCTCCGAGGCCCCCAGCCGAGACGCATCGCCGCTGGGGAAGGGTGGCTACACGGGGCCAGCCGCCTCAGAGATGCCCATGTACACGCTGAACCCAAGAGAAGCAGGCAATGCAGGCAACAAACCAGGTGGCGGCATAGGCGGGCTGCTCAACTCAGAAAGGGAGTTCCTTCAGAGCAGCACGCTCACTAAAGACTACAACAAGGACCCCAACCGCAGGACCACACCAGTCTGAAGGAATCTGGCTGTAGATATCACCCAATCAGAGAATTTTAAAGAGAAGGAGGAGGGGAAATACAGTGGAAATCCAAGCAAACAAAGGGAATACCAGTGGTTATGGGGTCAGGAAGGGGTTTGATTAACTCTAACTGTAAACTGTGAACTTTTTAGCCTTTGAACTGTGAATCCTTTGCCCTCTGAGAGTTTCTCAGTGTGTAGCAGGGTGAGTTTGATGGAGAAGTTGTTCTGAACTCCACGTATACCTGATATAGTTATATAATTATATCCATACCCGCTTATAAAGGATGACAATTGTAATTTAGGTTCATGATTTTCATGTTCATAAACTGACTTTCTGACACATTTTTAAGGGAAAGAAAACACAGATATAGAGGTTAATGGTTTGGAGCAACTTCTCCTGACAAAGTGCAACTAATGTGAAATTGAGAAGACAGAAAAGAAGAGAAAATCGGTGTGATTTTTGATCTTTAGACCTCTCTCCTCCTGTCCTTTTGGGTAGAAGTAGAGCTGGATTAATAAAGGGAACAGTTAACTTTCCAAATATGATATTTATTGGTGAGAAAGTTACATTTATCGCAAGGCTTAATTCAGTTTTTGTTCAGCTGGTTTCAGAAAAGAGAATTTGTGGCATTAACATTTGTTGCATTGGTTATTTCTCCATTTGTTTACTATTAACTGACTTCAAAACGGAACTGAAACTGAATTGAGCTGATTCCATACTAGACCTGCCAACGTTGGCTGCAGATCAGCTGTTGGAGAGTCAGTAGAAAAGGCGACTCAACAAATCTAACGTTCGATCCGTTGGTGCTTCCTCTCAGCTGTGTTTTTCTGCCACTTCTTCTTTTTTTTTTACCTAAAAATTCAAGACAACCAGATATCTGTCTGTTTGCCTTCACAAATCACCTTTCGCCTTCCATGTTCTTACATGTAGCCCCATACTCAACTCACTGACACCCTCTTCGCACATCCTTTTGCCCTACCTTCCCTGTACTTAAAGCAACAGTAGATTTAGCTTCTGTCTTCCTTGTAGAGTAATAGGGTTTTCTGGACGTTATTATTTCAGGGTAAAGTTAGGGATGGAGTCAGTGTAAGGGAGACCGCTGAGCTGTGAAATATAGATTAAGGCAGTGCCAAAAAATGCACTTAACTAACTAGGAATGGACTTTTTGTGTCTGCACGCTACCTCTCGGTGAACATCTTTCAGATTAATTCAATGTGAAGTTGTTTTTGATTGATCAGAATGGCTGCATTAGTAAAAAGAGATCAAAATGGCCCTTTAGCCAAAGAAGGCATCTCTCCAACAGAGAGTTTTATTGGTAAAGAGCTAGGCATGTGTAGAATGCCTTAAAAGTTATTCATCTGTAATTGCAGCAGTATAATCTCACACATAATTTCAAGAAAGTGGTTAATTGCACAAATCTTGATATTTAACTGTCATTCAAAATAAATATATTAAAAGCTTTTTTAAATGTTTACTTTACTTTTTAAAGTTGATCGGAGTTTGTCAGAACTTCTTAGTAACTTCTCTGTATAATCATGATATAGCACAGAGGCCTAATTATTTTAGCAACTAACCACTAAAAGGGCCCACATGTATGTGCCAGTTGTCTGGCTGACATGTCAAAAGAAGCTTTTACCACCACAAATATAAACAACTGGAGTTTGCTGGGCTCTACTGGGACTTTAACTGGAAAATTTACTTTGGTCTGGTGGGTTTGAAGCAACACTAAGGATAAAAAAAAAAACGTCTCATGTCCAATTTTATGTACGGTGGAGGGTCTGGGATGCTGTGGGCCTTTTTTCCTTCCAAAGAACCTGGTTAACTTGTTAGAGTGCATAGGATAATTAACAATTTACATAACAATCTGGCGATCTCATAGTAAACTTACTTAACCTTCTCCTAGAAACAATTATATCTCAACGGGAATTTTTTTTCTCTACTGATTAAATATGCTCAAATTCCAGGTTGGATTTTTTCTAAAATGTTCAAAATAAGATTATGCTACTGCAGTTAAAGATTAATTTATTTTCAGGCTTTTTTAAACATCTTTACCAGGGGTGTCCATAAATGTCTATGGCACTGCATCTGGACCACAGTGTAAAGACAGGTAGACAGATGAAATCCATCACGACATCCAAAAACATGCTGCATTCATTTCACACTGTTGCTCACTGCCTCCTGTGTAAACATGGTGTCTTAGTAAAAAAAACATTCTACTCTTATATACTTCTTACATCTCAGCGTTTCCAAAAATGCTAAGATGAAATACACAAATATAAAACAAAACTGTTTTAAATCATTCCTAAAGACGTATGACAGAATCGTTAAATAGCATCTGTAGCCAAATTTGACAATTTAGTTCTAGAAAATACAAAAACTGTTGCCTGATTTCATCCAGGAGATGTGTCAGCAGTTCAGTTATCAGCAGCTGTGCGAGGATTCTGTTAATAAAATGTTTAATAAGGCC
The DNA here is from genome assembly GCA_036173005.1 of Crenichthys baileyi. Classification (NCBI taxonomy): domain Eukaryota; kingdom Metazoa; phylum Chordata; class Actinopteri; order Cyprinodontiformes; family Goodeidae; genus Crenichthys; species Crenichthys baileyi. Next base: position 50,604 of record JAHHUM010000786.1, on the reverse strand, counting down.
GACTAACTGATAAATAATGTTTCTGTGCCAGTGAGACTTTAGCAAGTACTTAAAAAGAACAAGAAGAATTTTATTGCCACTTAATCTTCCAGTATTTGCTGATAGCACCTGATAGCAGGTGTGAAAATAAAAAGAAGCCATAAAACAAAATGGGAAGCATCTGACAAGAGAAAAAGAGTTGTGCAAACAGAGCATACTGTGCTGTGTTAAAATATTCTTCCTCTAACAGGTTTTTGCAGTTTTTGCTTTTTCGTTTTATTTTAGACAGCGATAGCCTGAGTAAATACAGAAGAGTGTATTTACACTCTTCTGAAAAGAGGAGTGGTCCAAAATCTCTCCATATCAAAGTAGACTCATTGTCAAATGTAAGGGCTTGATGGCAGTTGTGGCAAAGGGTGTCACAAGCAGTTATTAGGACCAATTTTGTTTGGATATCTTTATAAATCATAAATGAAATTATCCTTTGAAAATGTCCTTGTATTTACTCGGGTCATATTTGTCTAGAAATAAAACTTTTAAGTGCGATAATAAAAAACAAAAATTGAAGAAATCTGTAAGAGAGCAAATTCTCTTTCACAACACTGCAAGTAACCAGTGGTCAGTTTCACAGCTCTTTTTTTATTCTGTTTATAGGACCTCTGAGTTAGAACAAAAATGTATATAAATGTATTTTTTGCCTCCCAAAGCCATCATTGCACTGTTTTTGTATAAAATAAAGATGAACCAACCCTGAGCCGACACCTCCACACCCTGCTCTGAGAGTCATCACCCTAACAATAAAAGATATTCTAATCGCACTCAAACTCTTTAATTTACAAAGCTGCTGTCTTATCTCCTGTCTTTCACGCCATAAAGGGAACATAAAGGGACAAACGGGCACCTCTCAAGCTGCCCTCCACCTGTGAATATTAATTTTACAAGCTAACTGCAGAATCAGCCGCTGTTGTGGGCTGTCAGATGAGGAGGACGGGAAAAACACTTTTCTCCAAGCAAGGGCTTTTAATTTTTAAAGAATAGGAGCACACAAGGGCTTTTTATGCTCAGCACTGCAGCAATGTCGCTTTTAGGGGTGTGAAACTGGAGGGAGCGTGGAAAAGGCAAAAGACATTTGCACAGAAACAACTGTTTTAAAACCAGCTGAATAGCTTAGTAGTAATATAACATGCTTTGAGCAAAAGAGAGGTAGAAGACGCTCATCTTCTACCCAGCTTTCTTTCAGTAGCTAGAGATGAGTAATACTGCCTTAAAGAAAGATAGGATAATTACAAGTTATTGGGAGTTAGGATTCAGCATACTAGCTAGGCTAACTAATTGCTCAGAACCAGTACCAAATATTAGTCAAAATATCTCCTGTGTGTCGCGGTGTCCAGGTTAGCTTTAGGTCATAGAATCACTGCGTTATATACTCTTTCTGTGTAGGATTTACAGACTCAGCAGTCGTAGCTATGTAGCTCAGCATAATGAGGGGCCCCTTAGATCCTTAGGGTCTGTTAGGCGCCACGTTTAGTACTGCCATCCATGAGCCATGTTAGCATCGACCATTCAAACCCATGCATGCCACATCCATTCGCTTCCAGTGCTTATAATTGCTGTATCTTAAATCGGGCCTCAAACAGCACCCTGATCTCTGTTGCCGATCGGACACTCGGTTGGAACCTTAAAGACGCTTCATTTGAGGCCTAAGCTGTGTGGATGTTTACCCTAACAGAGCACAGGGCGCTTTTTGAGACTCTCCTTCTGCCACCATTCAGCTTTGATACTATATCAACAAGTAATTGTATTATTAGTAAAGAAATATCCTAAAGGTGCCACTGTGCAGAGAAGGACAAACTCTGTCACATTATATACTATATATGTTCATTTTAGGGGAGGGGGATTGATTATAGGGTACAGAGTTGGGAAGCAGAAGTTGTAGTCTTTCTAATATATTATTCTAGTTTCCTTTTCTACGTTGTCGTGGCTGTGAGGTTTTGTTGTTTCAATCACATCCGACGCCTCTGACAGGAGGGACGAGCAGAGAGCCGGTGGACTGCTTGTGGACATTGACCTCGCCTCACTGGTGCCAGAGACTACGTTACCCAGCGAGATGTGCAGCACTGCAATACACACAGACAGTAACACACAAACAAGCACTTTACGTTCCTGTACCTGCAAGTTCCTATACTTCTGAGGACAACATATCCATCACAAAATGGGTTGTTTAAATTGGCAGGGATTGAAAAGAGAAATGAGCTTGTCGTGTTATATGGTAGTAAGTAGACAAAATTATCTCTAAAATGTTTAGCACTAGCTTTTAATAAATTTTTACCCCCTAATATTTACATTTGGCACATTTTCTTAGTGCTTTATTTGAAGTTGTGGCAAAAGCAGAAAGGTTAGACAGAAAAGCCAGCTTACTTTATTCGTATTTCTCGATTCAAGCAAAAAGATCATGAGGTGTGAAACTGAGAAAACAGTTGCTTAATAGTCCTTAAAACAGTCACCCTTTTAGGGGAAGGAGGGTAATTAGGCTCCCTGTTTTGGAATGTTTGTCCTCATTAGTACAGAAACAAAACCACACAAGAATAAATACACATGTATGGTCACAATTGCGTACACACACAGACATTCCTCAATGCTGAGACATGCACAGACACCCACACTGAGACAGCACCCGCTCACAGCTATAGCTTTGCCCCGTATGGTGCAGGAAATAAGTGCATACTGCTCTATGAAAAATCACTGTGTCATATTTAGTGTTTCTTTGGGACAAAACGAACTGTTTCTGATGAATCACTGTTGCGTCGACCCAATAGGTGGAGCTTTGAGCAAACTGAGCCAGCTTATCATTCATGGACAACCTGATGAACTGAAATGTGAATTCAATATTCTAGTTCTAAGACAAAAATACTCGCTATACGCACTCTAACACTACCAGCACACACTCACAAACACTGACACGAATATAGTTCCAGTGTGAGGAGGGCTTACAGGTGGATTTATGTGCCTGCATGTTTGTGTATGCATGTTTTTTTGTGTGTGGTGATGTTTATATGTGTGTATGTGTGGAGTTAGCCTATCCTCACACATGCACCCAGTGCCTGCCTATCCCGCCTTCAGACAGCTCCGACATCAGCTGCGGAGCTTCCAGGATAACATTTCTCTGCATTCCCATGACTTCAAGGGTCACGCTGGAAGTGGGTTCAGAGTTTAATTCCCCTATGGTTCCTAGGCAGTCTCAGCCATACAAGCTAATTAGACTGTTTTGATTTAAGTAAGTTCTGGTGGACTAATGAGGGGTTATTTTACCCTCCAGATGTGGTGTGATTTTATAGTAGCGCCATGCTCGGGCCAGGCTGTGTTTTTTCTTTAAAAAATTGGTCTATATCTGTAAAACTGTATGAGGTACAGTGGAAAGATCTTAGCAGGGAGGCAAAAGTTTATTCACTCTCTTAATGTCCACGACCAGTCTTTGAAACTTAGAATCAAAAGGAGCAGTACGCAGGTGTTTTGCAGATCAGCAGAAGGTGTCCGCATAAAGTCACCTTTTTTTGCCACCCTTGATTGCTGATGTTGATTCTGGTGTTAAAAGACAGCATCTCATGGTGCAGTGGTTGAGGGAAAGATGTCTGGTTCTGGAACTCCAGGGTCTCATTTATGATTTTTGCAGATAATTTTCTATCCTCTTCTTCAAGCCAAGCTGATTGGAGCACTTTGCAGTGTGAAGATGGGATGCAAGGCAGATCCTCTAAGTTTGAGCCCATGGTTCTTAACTGTAAAAGGTGGAGTGCTCCATCTCTCTCTCAAGTGAAGCAGTCCAAGTATCTTGCAGTTTGATTGGCGAATGATAAGAAAAATGGAGATGGGTAGCGAGGTTGCGGTTTTCTCTGCAGTAATTTGAGCATTGCTCGTGGCTGTGATGAAGAAGAAGTAGCTGAGCAGAATGCCAAAACAGTTTTTTACCAGCCTGTCTATGTTGTAACCCTCTGCTATTGTCACTACGTATCAATCAAGATACTCAAGATCCCAAATACAAGTGGCTGAAATGAACTTCCTCTGTAGGGTGTCTGGACTCAATCTTAGAGGTATTGTGGGAAGCCCAGTCATTGGCGTGAGCTCGAAGTAGTGTTACTGGATCCTTATTGTTATAAAGAGTCATTTAAGGTGATTTAAACATCTGGGAGAAGACCCTCTGGCAGACCCAGAACTTGCTGTATAGGGACTATATTTGTCCCCTCTGGCCTGGGGACCCCCCCATTAGAAGCGGTATGGGATTAATGGGGAATAGGATGTATGGATTTCCCTACTGCAGTTACTTGTATAAGCTGATCTTGAATAAGTAAAACATAGATCCCTGAATTGATGGAGAGATGCTTTTGGTCTTAAATTAGTTGGTATAACAAAAATGTTTATATTATAAGAGTAACCAAAATTAGTCATAAAAGAGGAAAACCTTGCTTAACAGATTGAGAATTTGGAAAATTTACCTGTGGAGAGGATTTCGAGACCTTTTTAACTTTTTTTGCAGTTATGTTCTCCCAAAATTTCCTAAATGAAATCTATAATAAATCAGCAGCCAACATTTCAATATTATTCTTGCCTTGGTGCTTGAAAGCTTGTATTTATGATTTTGTTACAACTTTTAGCCAATCAGCCTCAAAAATCCTGTAGTTAAATACACTGCTTTAACCTTAAGAATTTACTACAGGGTTAGTTGTTGATACGGCTAACCAAGCATATTTAATGCTGCCATTGAAATGCTGAAAACAGTGGGATGTTTAACCAAATCTGGGAGTTAAGGTGTGCATCATTTATACTGAGGCTTTTCTAGGATAAAATGTTTTTAGATGTTAAGACGAAACAACTGACTTTAGAAGTAGTTCTTATACGAAATATGATAAAAAATCTTTCCAGATTTTCTGCTTTCTGACATGTGACTTAGATTGCAGCTATTCTATTCATGTGGGGACCTTTCATTTTACTTTGATTCTCTAGAAAGCGTGGATTTTTTTATTGTTTAATCACCATCATTTTCTCTTTTTATGTTGAAAAAAATGTTTTATAACCAGATTATCTCAAAAAGGCCTATTTGCTCCCATCATGGTGTCTTTTCCTTACATGGTACTACACACTTTGGTAGAGTTTAGCTAATTGTAGAAGGTGCAGGTCATATGGTGTAACTGATTCTAAAACTTTTTTAGTACTACCTCAGCTGGATTTCAAGATATTCAAGCTTGCCAACCTAGCAATATGAAAGTTATTTTAAGATCTGACAGGGTCAAAAACAATTACCACCACTAGGCACCTACAGGGGTTGGAAATGAAACTGAAACACCTGTCATTGTAGTCTGGGAGGTTTCATGGCTAAATTGGACCAGCCTGGTAGCCAGTCTTCATTGATTGCACATTGCACCAGTAAGAGCAGAGTGTGAAGGTTCAATTAGCAGGGTAAGAGCACAGTTTGCTCAAAATATTGAAATGCACACAACATTATGTGGTGACATACCAGAGTTCAAAAGAGGACAAATTGTTGGTGCACGTCTTGCTGGCGCATCTGTGACCAAGACAGCAAGTCTTTGTGATGTATCAAGAGTCATGGTATCCAGGGTAATGTCAGCATACCACCAAGAAGGACGAACCACATCCAACAGGATTAACTGTGGACGCAAGAGGAAGCTGTCTGAAAGGGATGTTCGGGTGCTAACCCGGATTGTATCCAAAAAACATAAAACCACGGCTGCCCAAATCACGGCAGAATTAAATGTGCCCCTCAACTCTCCTGTTTCCACCAGAACTGTCCGTCGGGAGCTCCATAGGGTCAATATACACGGCCGGGCTGCTATAGCCAAACCTTTGGTCACTCACGCCAATGCCAAACGTCGGTTTCAATGGTGCAAGGAGCGCAAATCTTGGGCTGTGGACAATGTGAAACATGTATTGTTCTCTGATGAGTCCACCTTTACTGTTTTCCCCACATCCGGGAGAGTTACGGTGTGGAGAAGCCCCAAACAAGCGAACCACCCAGACTGTTGTATGCCCAGAGTGAAGCATGGGGGTGGATCCCTGATGGTTTGGGCTGCCATATCATGGCATTCCTTTGGCCCAATACTTGTGCTAGATGGGCGCGTCACTGCCAAGGACTACCGAACCATTCTTGAGGACTATGTGCATCCAATGGTTCAAACATTGTATCCTGAAGGCGGTGCCGTGTATCAGGATGACAATGCACCAATACACACAGCAAGACTGGTGAAAGATTGGTTTGATGAACATGAAAGTGAAGCTGAACATCTCCCATGGCCTGCACAGTCACCAGATCTAAATATTATTGAGCCACTTTGGGGAATTTTGGAGGAGCGAGTCAGGAAACGTTTTCCTCCACCAGTATCACATAGTGACCTGGCCACTATCCTGCAAGAAGAATGGCTTTAAATCCCTCTGACCACTGTGCAGGACTTGTATATGTCATTCCCAAGACGAATTGACGCTGTATTGGCCACAAAAGGAGGCCCTACACCATACTAATAAATTATTGTGGTCTAAAACCAGGTGTTTCAGTTTCATTGTCCAACCCCTGTACTTGCTTCATTCCTTTATGTAGCCATGACAAAATCCAGCTAGCAAATTATTAGGAACATCACAGACGTATCTATTTTGTGCTTAGATTAAATAGACTGGGAATATCTTATGTTTCATGAGCATGTTTGATAAGTGCAAATATGGTTACGCAGATCTATCTGTATTCTCCTCCGTCAAAAGCTAGATTTGGGTTTAGCTAGCAATGCAACCAGCACTCCTCTGCAACTTTGCATGAAACAGTCTAAATCAATGTGAAGTAAATATGCTGCATTCAATATGCCTCAGAAGATCTTGAATCTGGGAAATACTTCAAGTAAAACATTTGTAGGATTTGCTAAACGTTGTGTTGCCATCTAGGATGATAACAATGGATTGCTCTCCATTTTTTGCATTCAAACAGAAAATCAATGTGCTGGTAAATACAAGTTGTACAGGGATATGTGTGCTAGTGGCTTAATAAGATACAAACTGATTAGTAATTTAATCCATCAACTCTCACAACCTTCTATATATATAATATTATATTCTTGAACTGGCTCACTGACAAATTATCTGGATTTAGCACTAAGGACCCGGAAAAAATGTGCTTGCTGGGTATTCTCTGAAAAGTTCTCTGTTTTCTGCTTTCTCACATGTAGCTCAACATTAATAAGAACTTCAGTATGTCAATGGCAAATGACTGTAACCTGACTCTGTCCATCACAAAATGACCTGAGGACTGTTAGAAAACAAACGCCAGAGCAAACTCAGGGGAGGGTTCAGTGACATTTGCATTAGTTATTCACTAGGGTTTTTTGGGAGTACAGGAAACCACAATAACTGACTGACTGAAGGCTCTTTGGTACAAGATAAACTGGAGTATGAGCTTAGTGAGCAGCATAAATCTTTCTGTTTTTTTTTTTTTGAGAGAATGTTTGGCAGGCATTGTAGCAGTTGGCTGGAGGATTAAACCTTTCTCAGATGAATATAAGGATAAGAAACAGGAAACAGCTGTTACTCTTTCTATCCTTAGGGGTCACACTGGGCGTTGTGATTCCTTTCAGCAAAAATGAAAGCCTCAAGTCATACGTGCAGCTGAAACCTTGAGTAGCCATTTCAAATATATGAACAAAAGAACTGTTGGCGGCAAATTTCAAACATGCCCCTGAAAGCGTGACAGATGTCTGGTTGAAGATTTGGGCAGCTTTTTAATCCTGCTTCACACCTCTGAGCCCTGTCGTGAAATAACTAGCCCCTGCACATATATGCACACACATGCATGCACGAACATGCTGGCACTCACATGTGCAGACACATACACACACACACAACTGCCAGCCACTTTCACTGTATACTTTACAATGTGAACCTCCAAGTAACAGCAGTCTGACATGGACACATGCTGTAAAAATAAAAGCACACTTTTACTTACATTATATAAATATGAATACCTATATGAATACAGTATAATGATTAGAAAATAAAGAAACCTCTTTTCCAAAATGTTTGTGGTGGATCTTTATTCTTCTTTATAAAAATATGATGTGTTTCTTTGCTTTGCTGAAACTTGCTGTTCCCATTAAATGTTTTGGTTTTAATATACAGTAAAAATAATCGTATTTTTTTCATCAATTCTCATCAGAAACAAATCCCTGTGGAGTTCACCGATCCTGACTAAACCTGAAATCGCAGAGAGATGTGTATCATTCTACATTAGCTATGTGATGGATAAAAATGTTTGACTATCTCCACAGCTAGAGCCCAGGGCTCCGAATAATGGAGAGAGAGAATGAGAGCGTGGAAAGAAGGTGAGAGCTGAGGGGGCAGAATAATAATAGAGGGTCAGTGCTTCAGTCTAAACTTCTCCTGTGTAGCTCTGGGTTTCTGTTAAGTGTTGTCCTGCTGGAAGGTAAAGGTCCCCCAGTCTCCCACCCAGTCTCAAGTTTTTCTTTCAGGATTGCAATGTATTTGGTTTCTTTCACCAACCCACACTGACCAGTTTACTTGTCCCTGTTCAAGAAAAACATATCATGCTCTGGGGATATCATGCTCTGGGGATATATCTGGGGATATCACGCTCCACCTCCATGTTTTACAATTGCAATGGTGTGTTCAGGGCTATGTGCAGTGCTGGTTGTCCTGCACACTTACGTTTTGCATGAGAGACAAAAAGTTCTGTTGGACCAAAGAACATCCTTCCATGTATTTGTTATATTACTTACATAGTTTGTGCCAATCTGAACTTGTCATAATCTGCCTGTGTTTGGGATTTTTAGTTTGTGTTCTGTTTACTTTCTTCTCACTGCCACGTCCTTCACTTGCTTTATTTCAGTTCATTCATGATTATTAGATTATGTTGTTTAGGTGTTTGTTACTTTCCGGGATTGCTAGGTTATAGATGTTTAAGTTTGTATTTTCCTCTAGATGTGTTCTTCCCTGTTTATGTTCTTTTGGTAGTCTCTTTGTTTACTTATTTCTGTTCACTCAGAGGTTTTCTGCTACCCCTCTGCTCTCTATGCTCGTCTGTGTTAATTAGTCACTCTCCCTCTGTTCTCCTGCATTCCTTCTCCACCAGCTGCTCCTGATTCTCTCTGTGATTACCTCCCCTAGTTCATTGATCCATGCTCCACTTCCCTCAGGATTTAAACTCTCTGGTTTTCATTGTGTGCCACTGGTTCCTCTTGATATCTACCCTGGATGCTACCTTAAATCTTCCCTGCCATGTTTTATGTCCAGACGGCCTAAGTCTTTTGTTTTTATTAAAACTACTTCTCTACTCACAATGCGGCTCCTATGCTCTGCTCTTTGGTCCAACCCTAAACCAGCACAATACGACAGGACTTCTTATGGCTTTCTTCACCTCTGGAGTACAAGGCTAATGGTTGTCCGGTCAACAGATTCTTCTACCTGATATGTTTATCTCTGCTGCTCCTGCAGATTTACCATGGTCCTCTTGGCTGCTTCCCTGTCTTAATGCTCTCCTTCCCTGGCCTGGTAGTTCAGGGTGACATGTCTTGGTTTGTAGCTGTGCCTTATTCTTTCCATATTCCGATGATAATAAAAGCTTGGGATGTTTTATAACCTACCCTACCTCTGTTTTAAAGAACAGCTGAGATTGAGTTACACACAGGGAGATTCTATTCACTACATAGTTGCCATCAGATTAAACCCAATATGTCTTTTCCTTCCACTTCACATTTATTCACTACTTTATGTAGGTTTAACACATATAATTCCAACAAAGTACAAAGAGCTCAATGACTATGAATACTTCTTCAGGGTACTGTATTAAAAATACTTTCTGTGACCATTTTAAAGGTTTAATGGTTTGTAAAATTCTTATTGAAACATGTAATCTTTATTAGAGCAATGATGCTTTGTAAATAACCGTAACTCACAGTTAGTTTGGTAATTTTATTTACTCTTATTTGTATGCACACTGAAAGAGTGTTTTGGGTTTAGCCTCACATGTTGCATAATTACCCTGCTAACATTTATGCCTGATATAAATTCTGCCTGAAATGAAAATACCAACATAGAAGGGCACATAAAGAGTGTAGCATGAGTGGGAAGGTTTAACGCAGCTCTCAGATTCACCTCATAAATATTCCTAAATCTGACGTCACAGATGGAGTGCCTCATTGTTAATATGGAGATGAAAGTGTAGGAAGGAATTATAGGAGTCTCTCCACCAATCTTAGATTTGCTGCGACTTTTGTTCTTCTAAGCAGCCACCGAATGTGCCAATGTCTCAATCTGTCATGTCCTTCACCACCTCTCCTTTACACAGATAAAATGTGGACACGGCCCATGTTTCACCACTTGCTGCTGTCTTCCCCCTGATCATCTTAACCGTTTTCCTCTCTGCCACAGTGTTCTGGTTTGAAGCCCCAACCTTTTATCAAGCAGCAGGGTACTGTAATAATTGCTTTCTTCAGCTCCATTGGCCCAAAAAAAGAGAAAATGTCCCAGTATGCTAATAGCCCATAAAAGACACTGAGGATTCCCAGCAGGAAACACACCTGAAGATGATTTCATTGTGCTGCAGTGGACAGTCTAGGTCTAAAAATAAAACGGGATATTGGCGTTGGAAACTATTTCCACACCCTGGATAGATCTGTCAAGGGGCCCAAATGATCTATAATTATATGAAAAAATCACCCCATGAAACCCTGGTTTTTTTCTAACATGATTTTAAATATGAATACATGTCTAAATATAAATATGGAAATTCAAACAGTGTAACCAAACAATGAAAACTAAAGTAAATATGTATTAAAACGTTTTGTGAAATGCAATAAAAAGTTTTATTTGTTTATTTTGAAAAGTTAATGACACCCGCACCTTTTTTCCCACTTAAAATCTCTAAAACAGGCGCGTCACATCGGGTGAACAATTAGAACCGTGTCATTTGAGGTTTGCCCTGTTCAAATTTCAGACATTTAGTTTGGTGTTTTCCTGCATATTGGAGTGAGAGTAAGCTCTATTGCAAGAATGAAAGAGCTGTCCGAGGCCTTCGAAAAAAGATTGTAGTAGCTTATGAGTCTGGCAAGGGATCACAAAAAATATTAAATCACTCATTCCACTGCACAGAAATCAGTCCATACATGGAGGACATTCAAAAGAGCTGCCAACGCACGAGGTCTTGGCCGTTCAAGCAGGTTTACGCCAAGAACAGGCCACATGATGCTAAAAGAAGTCTCCAAACACCCTAAAATGTCATCATAGGATCTTCGGCAGGCACTTTTTACTATTGATGTGAAGGTACATGCCTGTACAGTCAGACTGCACAAGTTTAACTTTAAAAAGGGATGTGCAAAGAGGAAATATTTGCTCTCTGAGACAAAGGTCAGGATAAAGTTTGCCAGAAAGAAAGTAGACAAAGGTCAGGAACTCTGGAACATAGTTCTTTGGACAGATGAGTATGAAATAAAATTATTTAGACACCAGAACGGAGGACATGTTTGGCATAAACACTAAACAGCATTGGAGAAAAATAACACCATACCAACTGTAAAGCATGGAAATACAAGTTTGGTGTTTTGGGGATGTTTTGCTGCAGGAGGACTGTGTTAGTCACCATTAATGGTAAAATGTATCAGAGGATGTTGAGGAAAATGCGAGACCATCTGTAAGAATAATTTAAATCTTAGCAGAACTGGACCCTGCAACATAATTATCACGCAAAAATGCCGGTAAATCCGCCGAGGACTGGCTGAGAATTAGGAAATGGAAAGTCATGGGCTATGTCAAAGCCCAGATGATGATTTCATTGAGGTGCTGTGCATTAACATGAAACAGGCATACATGTAGGAAACCTCATGTCCTGATCATATGTACTTTATGAATTGTTTTGTTCTGTATTTTGGGTCTTGTATTTTAAGTTATGTCTGTAATCTATATTTAGCTCTGTTTACTTAGTGTTTCTGTCCTAGTCTATCTCCTCAGTTCCTTAGCCTCGCTCCCTACTCAGCTGCCATTCATTCTGTCGATTGTACTCACCTGGTTTCCATGTCACTATTACACCTCCACAGTATTTAAGCTCCCTGGTTTTCATTGTTCCTTGCTGGTTTCCACTGCTGCTCTCAACCTGCTTTCTTGAGTAAGTTCTTCAATTCATTATTAAATGCTACCCCCATCATGTGTCTGCCTCTGTCCTGTTGCCATTTGGGTCCTCGACAACAACCTTCAAACATGACACCTCAAACATCTCACAGCTGAAAGTGGAGAGTGGTGCAAACGTTGCTAATGTCAGAGACTTGTAGAGGGCTTCTAGAAGCATCTCACTGAAGTTATTTTAGCCAAAAGGGTAAGATTATGGGCTAATATTGTAATGTTTTACTGATTGACAATACACATTTCTGTTAATATATTTTGGTTATTTCGTAAAACTTTTTTTTTGTTTAAGTGCAACGATTACACATTTTAACATGTGAACACTTCTTAATGAGAAACTTATATTTAACAGGGTGTCCTTATTTTCTTCAAAACTGAATATTTTAAAGGAAAACTGCAAGTCTTAACCTCATTGCGCCAGAGTAGAAAAACTAAGGGATTAGCACAAGGAATTTCACATTTGTGAAATGTGGCAAAAATGACTAGAAACCATTCAGGAGTTGCCCTGATTCATTAATTGCTTCCTTAAATAAAAAACTAAATGTGTAATCAGATCAGCTTCTGTCTAGCTGGAAAGGTTTGATAAAAGAAAATACACCCTGCAGCTTCCAGATAAGGGCAAACTTCAAGGGACGAGCACTTTAAGGTCTCATACATGTACATGTGAGAGCGCCTCTGTCTGTGCGTGCTTGCAGTGGAGTAACACTATGGCTATTTGAAGCGTGAAAAAAATGCCTTGGAGCTGTGAATGTTGTTCAAGCAGAAAGACAAGATTGAGGGAGGGGAAGGTGGGGGAATAACTAGAAGGAAAGAGGAGAAAAGGTCACAAAAAGATTACAAAGAAGTTAGGCAGGATCAATAGAAAGCATAAAACACAAATTTATATTCAGTTATTTTAATGTTGTAATTGTGAAATGCTGCTTTATATTTGGAAAGATAATGATTTTTGATGCTCCCAAAAGCACTGGATCTAATCCTTATAAAACATGCAGCAGGTCTCAAATTTGCACCCACCCCTTAAATGCCAAGTTTTTGTTATGCAAAATATTAGACCATAGTAAATCATATTAAAACATATAATGATAATGATCCTGTACATTTCAACTGGAAAATAAAAAAAAAATCTGTTGGAAGGAAAACTGAAGCATCTTTAGTTTCAATCTCAGCAATCAGTCTTTTAGCATGCCACATCTTGTTTTGGTCATATTTGCCCACTCTGCCTTACATGAGTTCTCCAGATGGGAATTGTGAAGACATATTTTGTTGAATGTGGTTCTGCACTCTGTGGTGATGTGCAGAGTTGTTTCTCTGCCAAACAGAGCATTTGAATTTAAGTCTTAAAAGTTATGACTGACTGACTGACTGAAGTTAAAGTACATTTTCATCGCACAGTAGCACATTCCCCCACAAGAACTTGCGAGATTTTAGCCAGCCCTGGAAGCTTTCTTTGTCAGAGAAGGATTCTGTCTTAATCCTGCTCATTAGTCCAGACATACAGTATGAAGAATATAGGAGGTTGTTTCCACAGGTACAATTCAACCAGTTGGAAATTCCTGTAGCTTTGTTCCGAGCGCTTGGCAGCCTCCCTGACCAGTTCCAGGTCCTTTTCATTCAGTTTTTTTTTTCTTGGTGGCCGCCTTTACTATTCTATGGTATGTACAGGTATATATAGTCTGTGACATTATTTGTACCTTTCTCCTGACTGACACCTATGTACAACAAGATCAGTTTCATTGATTGTAATTTCTCTTCAAACTATGGGTTTAGCTTAAAGGTGCAAATGTCAGAAAATTCCTACAAGGCATCTCAGGTCCATTGGATTCACTAGAACTGATAGGAGGTGTGAACTCAAGAAAACTGAATGCCAACACCGAACCAAAAGGTGCTTTAACAATCATAATCTGAATCAGCTTTGTTGCCAAGTTCATACATACAAACAAGGAATATGACTCCGGTACACTTTGCTCTCTGGGGTTTTTTTTTTGTTTTGTTTTTTTTTTGTTTTTTTTATGCGTGATAAGATATATGTATGCGTATATCTTTATGTCCTTAAATATACATATATACAAAGGTGCATTTGCAACATCTGTATGCTGTTGTTTTGTATTCTATTAAATGTTCATCAGAGAAACAGCCTGGGGGAAGAAACTGTCTCTGTGGCGGCTGGTTTTAGTAAACAGTGCTCTGCAGCGACGACCTGAGGGTAAAACTCTGAACAGTTTATGTGCAGGGTGTGTGGGGTCTGCAGAGACAGGACAGACTGAATGATGGCAGTGTAGAAGATGACCAGCAGCTCCTGTGGAAGGTTGTACTTCTTGAGTTGCCTCAGGAAGTACAGTCTCTGCTGGGCCTTCTTCCGAACAGTGTCTATGTGTGAAGACCATCTCAGGTCCTCAGAGATGGTGGTTCCTAGGAACCTGAAGTGGTCCACAGCTGACACAGTGTTGTTGAGGATGGTGAGGGGGTGTATGGGGGTGGTGTTCTCCGAAAGTCCACCACCATTTCCACAGTCTTGAGTGGGTTGAGTTCAAGGTGGTTCTGACAACACCAGTGTACCAGCCGATACACCTCGTGTCTGTATGCAGACTCATCACCATCCTGGATCAGACCAATGACAGTTTTGTCATCTGCAAACTTCAGGAGTTTCACGGACGAGTCCGCTGAGGTGCAGTCATTTGTGTACAGGGAGAAGAGGAGTGGGGATAATACACACCCCTGGGGGGCACCAGTACTTATTGATCTGGTTCGGGAGAAGATGCTCCCCAGTCTCACCTGCTGCTGTCGGTCCGTCAGGAAGCTGTTGATCCACTGACAGGTGGAGGTTAGGACGTTGAGCTGGGTGAGCTTCTGGTGGAGGATGTCTGGTATGATAGTGTTGAAGGCCGAGCTGAAGTCTACAAACAGGATCCTGGCGTAGGTCCCTGGGCGGTCGAGGTGTTGCAGGATGAAGTGCAGGACCAAGTTTGCAGCATCATCTGCCGAGCTGTTTGCTCGGTAAGCAAACTGCAGGGCGTCCTGTAGAGGGCCTGTGATGTCTTTCAGGTGCTTCAAAGGATTTCATGACCACAGACGTCAGAGCTACAGGGCTGTAGTCATTTAATCCTAGGATGGTGGGTTTCTTGAGCAATGGGATGATGGTGGATCTTTGAAGCAGATCCTTTGGAGATTAGTTTAAGAGTGGGCAGATTTATATATCAAAATTTTTTATTTTTTAAATTTGTTTTTCTTGAATGAACTTGTTTTTCAGTTGAATTGTGCAGGATAAATGTTGCATTACAAATGTTTTGAGAGCCACTGTATGTAAAACATTTAGATTCACAAAAGTAATTAGTAAAATAATGCAATGTTTTCCAACCCGGCCCCTCAAGGCACAATGACCTGCCTGGTTTAGAAGTTTCCCTGCTTCAGCACACCTGATTTCAATTGATGGCTGATTAACAGGCTGTTGCTGAACTGCAGTCATCTGAATCCGGTGTGTCAAACATCTAAAACATGCAGGACAGTGTGTCTTGAGCACCAGGCTTGAACTGATGAAAATAATGCTAATAAAGTAAAAGACGGGGAAAGTTCAACTTCTTCAAAACTGGAACGATGTTTGTCTTACAATATTTACATGCTTGCTTCTGTTTGAAAGCAGTGCAGATCTACAGGGGATGATTATAGGTTAGTAGAGGCAATTTCAGATACGTGGTCTAAATCCAAGAAAAGCTGCTCCTTGGTGCAGCATCACAGCACAGATGGTCCAACCAGTCTTCTCATGGTCTCCAACTATGGATTTGTTGTAGGACTTGTCAGGCCTCACTGCTATATTTTAAAGGATCAACCACAAAGTTGTCTTACATAAACCAGGATACTATCAATGAATGTCAAAATGTGCTTTTAGTTGGTTTAAGACATTATTATCAGATAGATTTCCGTTTGTTAGGGTAACTGATATAGTATGTTTTTCAGTCAATCAATCAAACAAAATCAATAGAATAATAATCTTAAACAGCAGTTCAGCATTTTGATAACTTGAGGAAGAAACCTGTAGCACATTGGTGGTTCTCCGTTTGATGTTGACATACCATTTTCCTGATGGCAGCAGTTCTAGACCTTTATTAAGACGGTGTGAGGGTTCCTAAACAATGTTCTGAGGTCTGTTCCTGCAGTAGCTTGCGCGTAGATCTTGTACATATTGTAGGGATGCTTTCATTTTCGTTTCAGCTGCCCTCGCTACCCTTTGCAAGGTTCTCTTGCCTCTTATTGAAGTGGATATCCCACACTCTTGGAGTTCATGGAGTTCCACAGGATATTGTGCTTTGACTATGACATTTTTACTTTATACATGGTTACATTTAATTTTATTGTTAGGGACCAAGGCTCTAATTAATATTTTTTGCAAAATCCAGTAATATATTTATATATCATAAATCAGGTTCTAAATTCACATTGCAATAGATTAATATCTGCATTAACAAAAACATCTTCACATATAGGAAGTCATGATTGATTTACTTCAGTCTCTGAAACCACTATGAAGAACTCTGAAGTTACGTTTTCCTTTAACTTGTTTATAAAACAAATGTTCAGGACCCCCTCTTTCCACTTGTGAAGTATAGTGGAAACTAGAAATATCAGTTCTCTTAAAATGATCTGTTAAATTCCACATTGGACGACTGAAGTAACTTAATGGAGTCCACTCTGCCTTATTGACAGCTCTTACAAAAAGACTCCTTCACTTATTAAAAATGGAATAGCTTAGCTCTTTGCATCTTAACAACGTTAAAGTATAATATTTATCCAATATGGCATAGGTTTTAGTCTAAAGACTTACTTATGAATCACTGATATGCTGGTATAGTTTATTGATGTTGCTATGGTTTCTATTTTCTCTGATATATTGCACATATTGACAAGGATATAAAGGAAAAATTGTCCATAGTTACATATCATGTTTTAATGTTCTCTACATTGTACATAGTACCTGATAACTGTGTTTCTCTTTGCTCAAAATAGTGATTATGTCCTCATATTGTATATTTTCTTGTAACAGACAACCTTTTTTCTGTACAATCATACAAGATTACCTTTTTTCCACATCTCTCATGAACTCTATTTTTTTCATTCCAGACTTAAAGGTTGCCATGTTTTCTTCAACAATTTACCCATTCTCAAACATTTGTAGCTTGGATTACAAATGGATAACCACACACACACGCTTAGAAAACACACACAAAACCGAGGGTGTAATTATTTCCAAGCTGCTCTTTGATGGCTGAGTCAGTGAACATATCGTTTATCATATCACGATAAGAAGAACATCAGTTTAAAGGCAGCAGCTGTTTCCCTTTGATCCTCTCCTCCTCTTCTTCTTTCTGCATCTTTCCATCCACCCACTGCCTTCATGATGGTGCACTAAGCCAGGGAAGATAGGGCAAATCCCTCCTCTGAGCAGAGCAGGCAGCAAAGACAGAGATAAATCAAAGAGGCAGAGGAGGAGGAAGAGAGCTGGGAGCAGAATGCACTTCTCAAATCTTTCCTTTCTACCCCTTCATTTATCTCAATCCAGCCAACCAGCTTACCGTTAGCAACTGGATGCTTTGTTATGTGTATTTATGTGGTGCCCCTCCCCCACCCCCACCTGTGGTGATGTTATTAAAGCTCTAATTCATACACTTATTGCTCCTTTCTTAACTTTCTTTGACAAACATGTCTTACCTTTTCTCCTTTTTGCTTTTAGTGTAGCAACAAGACTGAGCTGAGCTAATTTAAGCAAATATGAATATATAGTTAGTGCCTCTACCCCGAAGCACAAATATCTGTATCTTATTTTGTGGCAATTCAGTCCATAGAATTTTGTTTGTGGTTGTAGTCAAACAGTAAGAAGTAAAAGTCATACTGTCTATAATAATAATAATAGTCCTTTTACACGACATTTTATGCATAGAACTTAATAACTACGTATGTTTCATCTGCTCTATAAATGTCAGGAAATGTATGTCTGCTCTTTGCAATACACCAAAAATAAATTGTGCTTTGTCTCCCTCTAGTGGATTCTTTAGTTGGCACATTGGTAGACCGGTGAACAACTGGATTGTAACGGAGATATTCACCGTTATGATGTGATTTTATATTTGCGATCTCAAAATGTTTACGTTACGATGTAAAGTCTTTATTTTAAGTTATTATGAGTGAATGTTTTTCTGTTCTGTCGACTTTCAGGTTTTGGAGTGTGCCCCGTGTTGACATTTTAACGCAAAATGTACTTTTATTAAAAATAACAATATTGTGTTTAAACTAAAATGATAAAAATGAGCGTTTAAAAGTTATCCAGTGCTTTCGCTTGTCTACTTGTCTCCAGAGTGAAAACAGGTGCACTACTACGTTAAGGGAAGATGCTGCGTTCAGGTATAAACACACAAAAAAGTTCACTAGGCAACTGTGAAATACCATAAAATAATATGGGAGAATTTAGTAATTGTTGACATAAAATGTGACAAAATAACTGTTAATCTATCATTTCAATCGTTCTTTATACAGATGCTACCTTGTGCCATATGTTTATCTTACATTTCTTTGTTTTAGTTTAAACTGATATGTTTAGATTTTAATTAACAAGCACTAAAATGACAAAAGTCAGGTACAAAGACAATAATATATACCAAAAGCAAATTTTGTGGCTGGTCGATCCAGGTGAGACTGACTTCCCAGATTGCTGTCCTTGGGGTGGGTGGGGACAGCAGTAACGCGCCTTTCACAATTCTCTTTAAATACTGTTTCGTGTTTATATAATCTAGCGGGATAAATAGTTGAATTGAAAATCATATACATTTTTGAATTATGGCAATAGTTTGAATAGGTTTAGGCGTTAGCTACTCTAAACCCTATGGCATGTTTTCACTCAGACTTTTGATGTGGAAAACGCGTTTCAGAGATTCGGGTTTTCGTATTGTGCGGAGTTTACATGAACGCAGCACGGGCTGGTGCGTGCACTTTGCTGACGAGCCGTTGCTTGTGGAAACAGCTGGTGGTTTCTGTCAGCGAACTCTGCTCGGGATTGAAAGCGACATTAGAGCGAATAAAAGTTAAAATTAGACTTGAAACTGAACGAATGCGGTCCGGGTTGAGTCTCCGCACCTGTTCCGACTGAAACCGGGAGATGTCATCCTGTGAGACCCTCTTTAAATCCGGCAGTTGGAGTCAATCAGCGACCTAGCTTGTTAGCGGCAGACCACCGACGCTCATTGCCAAACTGCTGCTGCTAACGTCGGTTAGCCCCCCACCCCAGCCCCCCTTCACCTCTGAAACACTTGCAAGTAGAATCAAAGGAGACTACCAGCTGCCGAGCTTCATTACAATCCAGAATCGGGCGTTTAGTTTGTTTTCAGCATGGCTCATATTCATTATAAGTTCTCCTCCAAACTCAGCTACGACACGGTGGTTTTTGATGGGCCGAACATCTCGCTGACTGACTTGAAGAAGCAGATCATGGCCAGGGAGAAGCTCAGAGCCGGGGACTGCGACCTGCAGATCATAAACGCACAGACCAAAGAAGGTACAAAAAAAAAATAAAATCTAATGCATGTAAATGGAAGTTTCATATGCTTTATTTATTTTTGCTTCTCTTTAACAGTTAAATTACAGGTTGACGGTTTACAGTTTGAAAAAAAACACGTGGTCCAGCATTGACAGCTGTCTAATGGGAGCTGGCTTCCCGTCGACTCTTTTTCAGATTGACTGGGGGCTCCAGAAAAGTCACGCCGGGACAAAAGAGGTTTAATGAATGAGCAAACATTCCTGCAGCTTTCACGCCTCATGCATTAAACGGCCTGACGGGGGTAGATCAGTGGTGTCAGCGCTGCCATCGTGCGGGAGATGTCGGTTTAAAAATAGCAAAGGTCGGGGAAAAAAAGGCAGACACTAGTCATGACCAAAAGGCTTAAATACAGCCCCAGACATATGGTTTAAGATAAAGGCACAATCCAAGGCGGTAGCAGAAGCAAATGGGAGAGGAAAAAGGAGCGGATTAAACCTGATCAGTGAAGTCTCTGTCAGCATACTGCAAATGAGTTTGGAAATCCATCATAAGCTCTTTTAATGACTTTTCCTTAGAAAACACCCAACGCTGGGCAGATACGCCCTTCAACTGTAGATTCAGGATTCAATGACAGGATACAAAGAGTGACCTTCAATGTCTTGAAGTATTCGCGTCTTTTAACTTTTCCCCATTTTCTTTCTTTACAGTTAAAGACTTCTTTGCATTATTTAACAACTCTGTCACATCTTTTGTTGGTCTGTTCGATGAAGTTTGGTTATAACATGGGAAAGTGTGAGAATGTTCAAGGGGTATGATTACTTTTCCAAAGGTTACTGTATGTTCACGGACCTTATGGTGCAAGGTGCAGTGCTCTGAATTCCTTTTGGTGTTTCTGTTTTTAGTTTTGTTTCAACCTTAATTTCATTCCTGGGTCCTTACTACTTCACCCAGGAAAGCACATTTAATCAAATCGATCTACGTTGTCATAGAGAAGCAAACTATTTCAGCCTTCCTTAATTTACCAAGTCCAAATATAAACTAAGCTGAATCCCATTTTTATTATGTTTCTAAGGGTTAGGACGTCCAGATTGCTTCTGTGTTTCTAGCAGTTTTTTTAGTTGCACACTTGGAAACAATGAGGTAGGATGTGATCTTGTATGTGTGTGCATATACTCACAAGATCTATGCACAAGATATATATATATATATAAAATCTCAGCAAAATAACATTTCCCTATTCAGAATAATTTACCATCACAGTAAGCATTATGTTTAGAGATATACATACCAATGAAAAACAACAGCAGTGTATTTCTGTTTTAAAATGGAAAGAAAAACACTGACATGTCTAGTTTAATGTATTTATATGTAACATTTTGGCCTGTAAGCACTGTTGCCTTGCAGTAAAAAGGTCTTGGGTTCCAGTCCTGGAGTTTGCAAGTTTCTTTCCTTATATGCGTGGGTTCTCTCGGGGTACTCTGGCTTCCTCCTACAGTCCAAAAACAAGACTCGTAGGGTTTCTTTGTTACTGTAAATCATTGCCATGTGATGGACTGGCGACCTGTCCTGGCTGTTCCCCCACCTTCTTCCAGTCACTGATGGAGATGGGCCCCACCCATGACTCTGCATGGATTAACGGGTATAGACGGTGGATAAATAGCTTTTGCCTGTATTTGTTCTATCTTAACAAACATGAACGACAAATATGGGTACGTTAAGTTGCATGTTTACGTAAAACAATCGGTGAGAACTGATGACGGATGGTCTTATTGAAGGAATGTCACATTTATGAGTAAAATCAGCTGGATCTCAAATACTTTGAATATTATCAAAAAGTTATTAATTCAATTCAAAAAGTGAAACCCATGTATATTTGTCTTTGTTATATCTTACTGTCTTTTTCTGTTATTTTGATAAATTTTTGTCTTCAGCTAATGAAAAGCAAAAATTCACATTCTCAAAATTAGAATACTCCATAAGACCATTTTTTTTATGCATATGCACAGAAATGTTGTTTTGACCCCGTCTCCTTAGTCATTCTGATGAATGACTTGACAGATTTCCCATAATTTGACAACTTTGTCATGAAGGGTAGGACCCAACAAGTCATTGCTAAAGAGTGCTGGTTCCAATCATATTAATGTAAAGTGAAGCAAAAAGAAAAGGTGGACGAGCAGCAGGGGTAACTGCCGCCTGGAGAGACCGCGAAGCAAAGCCTATTCAAGAGCTTGGAGGTCCTGTCAAGAGGAAGATAACCCAACACACCAAACTCGACCCCAAAGACCAGCTGAAGACCACACTGAAAGCAGCGTGGGCTTCCATCACACCTCAGCCAAGCTGCAGGCTGATGGCCTCCATGCCAGGCTGCATTGATGCAGTGATTCAAACAAAAGGAGGTCCAACCAAGTATTGACCGCTTTTTCTGTATTGTGCATGGACATAGTTACCAGTAAGCTCATAAAGGTAGATAACTGGTTTGATCTAATTTTCTGAGAAACTCTATGTTGGACTTGAATGATCTGTGTAATGAACCGATATAAGTGTCACTTTTTGATTTCAATCAGTAAAATAAGTTGTCTTTATTATATTCTGCTCTATTGAGTTGTGCCTGTATTTTAACCCACATTGCAGTCTATGTTTATCCTTACACATTACTGCTTGTAGTCTCAGACTCATCTCAAAAACGTGTTTTAAAATGGCAGAAATAAAATCTTTCATGCTTTTACAAACAATAGTATTTTAAACATTTATATTGATGCTCTTTCCCCCTCAGAGTTCACAGAAGATGGTGTTCACATCCCCAAAGGCTCCTCTGTCATAGTCAGGAGAATCCCCATCATTGGAAAGTCCAGTTCAAAAAGCAAGACCAACCACAAGTAAGTGTGTATGTTTGAGTTTCGCAGTTGAATTCTTAAATTATTAATGTTGGCATCCCTGCAGTAGAGGACAACAGCCAGCCTCGTTTGCCTACATGCCTTCCCTTTTGAAGAGAAACCTGCAATGCCAGTAGTCAGGCTAAGGTTCAACAGGGGATTTTAGAATAAGATTAAACAAAAAAACTATTCAGAAAAGTTAGTGTGCATCAAACACATGGGTACTTCCTGTTTTTACTTCATTAGCATTGTTTTGTACATGTGGCAGGTTTGCGGTAACGAATGCAGGCATGCAGCGGTCAAGGCAACAAAATGAATCCGTACAGCACAGCCTTCAGGCTAGTGCTTGCTATGCAATTTACCAAACATTATCATTATAAAATACACTTAAAATACTTGAATGCTTTCCCCAGAACTACTGCCATTTTAAAACCCTGGTGTACCTACCAGTAACTGGCCCATAACTGGTGGAAATGAATGAGGCCACTGCACACAACGAAACACACATTGTGCTTCTGAGGACGGCGTTACAAAAAGTCTGTTTAATTACTCTTTAGTGAATGGTTTTCCTGATAGGGTTTAAGGTAGATAATTATAAGTAGGATTTATCGATCAGCTATGTGGTTTGATCTTAGCAGAAATTGTAATCACACAGTAAATCTGTGCAGTTACTTAGACTGTGTTGCTATAGTGACTCGGGATATTGCTTCAACACTAATTAAAACAGTAGTTAGGATTGCTGCATCCTTAAATAAAACATATCTGGTTGGTTTCCAGTAATTTTCAACTATAGCTGTTTTGCAGTTTTTCATAGATCAGGTTCTAATTGGAGCGGACTCGTGTGTCGGTGACGATAGCTGCTGTTCTGCTGCGTTTTTACACTGACTGTACGTCTAGATTTTCTAATGCTCTTTTAAAACGAAACATTGTCTGTTTAGAAATACTGTGAGGATTGAAAGGTGAAGGGACATTGCACTTAGCAGCACACTTTTCATTTATTTAAAGCATGAACTCTTTAAATGGACTTTGTATTTGAAGAGCCCCTGGAAGACTTCCAGTTGATTTGTTCAAAAGGCAGCCAAATATGCACCCCCACCCCACCCACTCAAACTAAGCTGCAGATTTTCTTTTACCACTTGCTTGGTAAATGTAAATACATTCTTTATCCCCATTTTACAGAGTTTATTAAAACATAATTTCTTCTGTGTTTCAGAGAAAGATCAGATGTCCAGGTTCCCAATGCCTTTGGATCCCACAGAAAAGTATGTAGCCCAGCACATATTTTAAACCAGTAATGTTACGTTTAACATCAACACAGCAGGAAGTATATGGTGTAAACGACAAATTATATTACAAGCAAAATATTTATCTAGACTTTTTTTAGTTAGTTTAGTTAGGTTTTCTTTTTGCAAGAAAAAACACCTGGAACCACAAATAATGTAAATAATAAGCAGGAAAGTTTAGTTTCCTTTTTGCTAACCTCTCAGCTGCTATTCAAACACGCTGCTGTGTCACCAGACACTGGTCATTGTCAGAGCTCTTTCAGTATCTCTGTTTGGGGCGTGAGAGCTCCACGGGTGGGTCAGACATTATCATGAAGGCCAGCTATTCACAGCTGATAAACCCAACCGTTGTTTGAAGTTAATGGCTCTGCTGACAACCATCACCGGTCTCACAAACTGCCGCGGCTCCAAAAAAAAAAGAGGTTCCACCTCCACTGGATCCTTTTTAAAAAGGTATTTTTATTGAGCTGTTTTTTCTTCTTGCTTTTATTCAGCAAGAATATTATCGAAACCTTTAATGCTAATGCTTAATGACATAAGTCTAATCAAGGAAGATTAAAGTGATTTTTTTTTTTTTTTTTTTTTATTTAGCTTTAAGGATCAGAAATTCAGGCTTAACTTTAGTCCTTAAGCTAAGTGTTACAGTGGTGACCTTTTTCATGTTGCACTTTTAATTTAGAGTAAAATAAAACCCTTTAAATGGTGCACATATAAATTGATGTTCTCTGACCTAATGTTCTCTCTGGTTTTTCAGTAGGTGAAGTGTCTTCCCTTCTTAATAATTTAAGTTTCACATGGATTGCTTTCCCTTTTACCTTTTGTTTGCTTTCTCAATAAAGTAATTTGTAAGAATTTGTGTGACGTTCCGAGTGCTTTTTACAGTTCATTTACCTGACTTTGTCTCATAATCAGACATTTAATTCAATGTTCTGTGTATTGAAGGTAAACCAAAGAACACCTTTGTTGCAACATGGACAAGAATACAAACATATTCTGCCCTTTATTTTATTTAGTTTTTTACTGTTGTCTGTGTAGTCATGGCCCATGGATTCAGTGGCTTGCAGAGGTATTTATACCGCTTAAATGTTTACACACTTGCTCACATTACATCCACAGCATACAAAGTATCTTATGTGATGGACTGACACAAAGTCAGCCCAAGATTGTCAAGTGGAAGGAAAAGGAAATCTAGGTTTAGATAGTTTTACGAGTACTTAGAAGTTTTTGTTTTGATCCTCTCAGCATGATGCTGCCACCACTGTGTTTTTAACTGTTGGTTTACCTCACATGTATCGAGCTTCTTCCACTGGGGTTATGGAAATCTACAGCTCTTCCAGAGTTACCTCTTGGCTTCTTCTGTGATTAATGCTCTCCTTGCCCAGTCTCCCAGTTTATGTAAATGGCCATGTATTAGCTAGGTGCAATGCTGTTTCCATTTTCAGTTGATTGATTGAACAGGGCTGCGTAAAATGTTCAAAGCTTGGGATATTCTCTAATGCAATATTCCTTCTTTAAACTTTCTTCCTGTCATATCTGCTGTCTTCTTTGGTCCTTATGATGCTCTTTGATCCCTATTGTTCTTCAACAAACGTTCACAGAACAGCAGGATAGGCTGAGATTGAATTACACACAGGTGGACATGTACAGCATGTAAGAAGTCACCTAATTAAGTTGGTTAGTGGGAAAGCACTAGAGAAGTGGGGGATTGAGAAAATGCATGCCACTGTTTTTTAGATTATTAAAACGAAAATTAAGAAACCAGGCATCATTTCCTGTGGACTAAGAAGAAAAATTGAAGTGTGCCAAAAATATAATGTAATTTACAATTTAGGTTTCCTGAATTTTCTCGTTCCAGTAAGGATTTACGTCCTCAAACATTTACCTTGAATAAAGCTAATGTCAACCTGCTAACATATCGGATAAAGCCATAATCACAATCTCTGACTAACTGTGGCAAACCTGCACACAATTATCGTTGTAGAGCAATCAATATTTTTCCATTATTTACTTTGATATTTTATTTGTTCTTTACCTATTTTGCTGCATTTGTTTCAAAAAGATATATATAAATGACACTGACATTAACTATGAACCTTTAATAACCGCTGCATAAGCTAAAATCAAAGAAAATGTTCGTTTTCAGGATTACGTTGAGGTCAAAGTGTGTAGCCTTAAAAGGGCCACTCTGGCCACAGTTGGATTGTTGTACTGGTCGGTTCACAAGAGCAGGTTTAATTTTTTTTTTTTTGTCGTTTAATTTTGATGTGTAATTCAAACATTTTTTTTTCCAACTTTACCAGATCAGTGACTCCAGTTCTACCAGGGCTTTGTCGTTTTTTTCCAAGGTATGCCTGGTTTCATCATGAATATTTTTGAAGGGGGGGTTCTCTGTATCAGTTTGTAGTAAACAGCAATAAACCCAACTTTATTTGTATTCTTTAAATCATCCATTTATGTAGATGCAGCTGGCTAACTTGGCAGAAGCAGACGTCTCAGAAGAGGATAAGATCAGAGTTATGATGAATCAGTCCAGCTGTGAAATGATGAAGTGAGTGATGTTTTCAGGGCATTTTTTTAATGTACTAACTCATTTATCCATTATCCATTAATCCAGAATTGGTATTGCAGCTTACATATCGGTGTGTGTCATGTCCGTCCCCTAATGCTTCCCTTTTTTCTGTAGGAACTCTAAGCTTGGCCCTGTCCTTCCAGAGAACTATGCCTGTTATCGCTGTGGGAACACTGGACACCACATCAGGAACTGTCCAGTGAATTTGGTAAGTGCATGTCATGCACTCTGGACTGACCTGCATCGCCAGTGTTAGTGGATATGTCGGCCAGATTTGCAGATAAGTTAAATGTATATGATCTATTTTTTTATGAGATTTTAGAGGCCTGTTCTGGCTAGTATACAAGAACTAGCCAGGGGGATAACTTTGTGGTGGTCTTCCTTTTTTCACCAACCAAAGGACTTCAGCTGGCATTAGTCTTGCACAGTAATCAAATGTGTATAACGATATGACTGGCCTGTCAAAGAGAAATGTTTAAAAACATTTCCTAGCACCTTAATAATACGGCAATTATTAGCCTTTTTTTTCTATACTAAGTCTCACCTGAGCATACTTAAGGAGGCGTTTCTGTTAGCAGCAGTGTTGATGTAGCTGTGCAGACAGTAAAATGTTCAAACCTCCTGAGGTCAATTACACACCTGCGGGGGGACCTCAGAGGACCCTCTACAGGGTACCAGGCTTAATGGTGAACCTTCAATTCGACGCTAGTTTAATGACCGATTTGAACCAGCTACAACTTTGAGGGGGAGTAGCCCCTGTTTTAGCATTTCTCTTCTGTGGAGTCTCTTTTAAAACCAGTTTGAGAAGGAGCTGATCGGAAACTCCCTGAAATGTCTCCACCGCTAGATCCTCAGAGACGGATTCTAAATGAAATGACTTCTTTTCATCAGCTCATTTCAACATACTAATACATGTTTTATGTAGGGCTGAAACAGTTAATAATGATTAATCGATTATTGAAATAATAGTTTTTAGTAATTGAATAATCGTTAACTGGAGTATACAGACTCTAAAACATGCAATTTGCTGAAAGAACAACCCACTCAGAGCAGTAAATTAAGCCAAAGCTGTACAAATAATACATTTTACAAATATTATGAAAAACCTTTGTAAATATGCTCTATCCAGAACTCCTCAAGTATATATTTATATATATTTTCCTATAACAGCTCTTTGAAGAAACCTGTATCTGAGCTACTACGTCATCTAATTTCTCTTTGGGATTAATAAAGTATTTTTGAATTTGAATTGAACTATTCGATTACTAAATCAGTTGATGATTATTTCAGTAATCGATTAATCCAATTAATTGTTTCAGTCCTACTCCCAGCTATCACAAACTCTGCTATTTGGGAACATTAAGGTTTCTTATGCAGCTACAGTGGCAAAAGAAAAGTGGACTGGACCAAAACTTTGTCAGCATCCACATCTTACAGCAATAGGGTGTGTAGCTTGCTTTGCACTTAACTGAATTACTCACTGGAAACAACGGCAGGCTTAAAACATCACTGCTACTGGAGAAAACTCTGCTGACGTCCAAATGGCTACCTGTAGCATCCAGTCAGCCTAAACTCTGTACATCTGATAAGATGAAGGTCGGAGGACTCTCCGTTGGCGAGGAGATTTTCCCAACAGCTGCACATGCTGCATTCAAGTACACCTGGGACTTGTAAGGATTATGATTACTGATTATTATTTACCAAAATTATATTTAAAAATATTCATTACTTAGGAGTAGAAATCAGAGATGCACTCTGGTGTGGTGATTATAGGCTCAAAGCACTTGATAATTACAATTAGTTAATTATCATTAATAACTGATAATTATTAACCAAACCACGCTAAATGTCACTGCTTAATCAGATGCTTCACCGAACAGTGGGAGAACTTTGACCTTATTTTGACAGATAAATCCCTCTTGCACGAAATAAACACAAACGCTTCTCTTTATATATGTGAATATGTATTGAAACCATATAGCCCCGATATAATTACTATTCTGGTCCAAAAACCTTCACCTAACTAACAAGCACTATTCAACACAAAGGAGTAAAATGACTACCTAAAAATTATAATAAATGAAAATATATGCGCATTGATTGTCTATGAAGATCAAACCAGCAGTTTTGTGGACAAAATGTGCAATTTGGGTTGACTTGGAAAGTGAATTATTTTACTTGATTGGAGCATACCGAATACGTACCGGACTGCGACATTTTAGCGTTAACACCCTTAATACAAAGAGCCTAATCTAGGGATGTCCAACTTATGTTCTTGAGCCGGGGCTTTGCTGGTTTTAGATGTGTCCCAGCTCTAAAACACCTGAACCAAATGGCTTAGTTACCCTCTCAGCATGTCAGCAAGTTCTGCAGAGGTCTGGTAATGAGCCATTCCTTGGATTCAGGCGTGCTGAGCCAGGGAACCATCAACAATATTTAGGACACTTGCTTTTGAGGACTAACTTTGAGCACCACTGGTTAAAGACATGTGCTTGCAATATGAATCCAGACCAGGATGCTACCTCCACTGTGCTGACGTTTTGGTGAGTGGTGGTGTTGAATTTTCCTGCTTTTTTGACAGAAAACCTCAGCTGAGTCTTGTCTGTCCGTGCTGCCTTGTCACTGACGTTTTAGAGGACATTAGTGTAGATGTACAACATTGACAGGCCACAATGTGTTTAGGCTGCTGTTTTCTTTTTGTGGTTTCCAAAGTTTGGTTAAAGACACTGGGGTGGGTGTTTGCTAACCACAGCAATATGTATCCATTCTTCTGCTTTTCCACACCAAGCCTTGCATGAATGTTTTACAATAAATGTAAAAGAAAGTGTTTGACTGCAGGATAAAAATGTTGAAGGTCCTCCACGGATAAAGAAGAGCACGGGAATCCCTCGTTCCTTCATGGTTGAGGTGGACGATCCCAATATTAAAGGAGTCATGCTGACCAGTTGTGGGCGCTATGCAATTCCTGCCATAGATGCGTAAGTGTGAATCAAAGTTTCATTGTTTTTAAATGTTTGTTTTTGTTTGAACTGTTTGTTATATATGGAAGGTCATGCTATATTTTGTGTCATATGATATGATTTAGTGCTTTTTCCGTTTTCTGATCACAGTGAGGCATATGCTGTTGGAAAGAAGGAGAAGCCTCCTTTCATTCCACAAGAGCAGCCTAAGTGTGAAGAAAAGGAAGAGCCCATACCTGATGAACTCCTTTGTTTAATATGCCACGACCTGCTGAGTGATGCTGTCGTCATACCCTGTTGTGGAAACAGCTACTGTGACGATTGTGAGTTTCTGTCACACACACACACACATGCTAAATAACTTTATTTGTGGTATCTGTACCTGCAGAGCAAGAACCAGTTTGTCTCCCCCAAAATTATAGAAGCTGCTAAGCCCATGTTTTGAAACATTTTGTAGTTGTTTACCACTAAACATCTTTGTCTTCCCCAGGTATTCGAACTACCTTGCTTGAGTCAGAGGACCATCTGTGCCCTACATGTGGCCAATCAGATGTCTCCCCTGATACCTTGATAGCCAATAAATTTCTTAGACAGGTAAATTACCAGAAAACCTCAATATTTTACTTTAATATCTGTTACCCTAGGCTTATTATATGTTTTTTCCCCACTTGTATGCAAATGCCTTTGTTTCAATAATTTGACTATTTTTCTAACACCCAACGCAGGCTGTTAACAATTTTAAAAAAGAACTAGGCTGTGGCAAAAGCCAGAGAACGATGTCTGTCGCTTCCCAGTCTCAGAATACAGCTCCAAAACCAAGCCCTGTCCCGACTCTGACCCCATCCACCGTTCAGAACAAGATCAAGAAGCCTCTCCAGGCACCCTGCACTGAGCAGGTAATTAATATACTTAGAAATGAAGTTTCATGTGTGTATCTGGCACATTTGTGAAGTTAGAATCATTTCTCCAAATACAAAAATGTGCTTTTCTGCAGTTGTTTTGCATCCAGTTAATTCTTCTTGTCTTACTTGGTTATCAGGAGTCTCTTGTGAACAAGCCTAAACCAGAACCATCCCCATCGTTGACAGAAAGCACTGATGGGCCCCCTGCAACTCCAGAGCCTGACCCAGTTGGAAACTCCTCTGAGAACACTTCTCCCCAGCCTGAGCAAAGCCACGCCGTGACACCCAACAAGTATGTTATCACACATAAACGGTGATGTTTGATAAAGGACAGTATGACCTGTACTCTAATGGAGTGTATTTCCGTGGTGAAGGTCGCGTTGTTTGCCCTGCTTACATGTTGGCTAACTGGTGATTACAATTTATCATTGTTCATGGACAGGATTACTGGCATGCTTGACTGCTGTTTTTTTTTTTTTTTTTGGATTTGTTGTTGCTCCTTTTTCTCGTTTGTCTCAAACACTTTGATAAAATTATAGTTTGCTTTATCAAACAACCTGAAACCAGCCACACCAACAAATCTCCAACAGATTTTACTCATGGTACAGTTGTTGGTACGTCCCTTTGCAAATGGGACAGTACTTGTACTACTTCCGTAACACTTAATGAGGTTGGAGCAGAGATGGAGTGAGAGGGATCCGTGGCCATGCCTTTTTGCCTAATCTATTTAGATCATCCAGAGTCCTGGATCCTCTATTAAGCTCTCTTCGGTTCCTCTCGGTTTTCTGGTCTGGTTACTGAGATGGCTATGGAATGTGATTGATTTATTTTATTTATTCTGGATTAGCATTTCAGTGTTGATTTAATCATATATAATCTGATCGTTATTCTGCCCAAAAACCCAATGTTGACGCACCGGTTGAGGTCACCAGAAAGTTATTTCCGATCTGGTATTTCAACATGTAAACGATATCATGCATTTTAAGCAAGCTTACCTGGGACCTTTGGAAGAAAAACCCACTCACAATATCACAGACCCCCTGTGGGCATGAGATGCCTTTCTACATATTCATCCTTCGTTTCAGTTCATACTTACTTGAGTGTCTGCTGCCCGCCTTTCGTCTGGCCAAAGCCCACAGTTCCAGTTAAACTTCAAGCAGAGATTAGCAATGTCCGCGTGTTTGTTTGTGACGGTGGGACACAAATGCATCCTCTTTCCTAAAATCACTCCCAAACAACCAGTTGGCATGTTGATGGTTTTTAATGGGTATTATGGAGACTCTTTGGACCCAAGATGTTGCTCTTTGCTGTAGTTCTCCAGCAGTGATCTTTCGAGATGTTTCCATCTTGCTTTCCAATCCTCCTCAGTGTGCGTGGTGGCGAGATAAATATGGGTCCTCATCCAGGATTGTGACCAGCTGGTTAAAAGAAATGGGCCTCGGTGTCATGTCATATTTCTAAGACAGAGAAACAGAAAGTTATGGATTACTAATAAGAACTTCAGAAAAGCTGATCAACTTATGTAAATCAAAAAAACGCTTCACTTAGATGTGTTTTGAATGGGTTGTAAAGGATAATGGGGCCACCTGGGAATTTATTAAGCATTAATTTCTTTCTCCACTGAATAAATGTTCTGTAATTGAAGGGTGTATTTTTCTAAACTTGATAGATTGTGCTACTGGAATAAACAGTGGTAATTTCATTATAAGTGATAGTATTCATGTGGTGCTGATGAGTTTATATATATTTTTTCTCAGGGAGGAATTGGAAAAGACACATGATAACTTGGAGACCATCGCTCCATCTGACCTGGTTTCAGACAGAGATTCCCCTGATGCTCCATCCCAGCTGATTTCACAGGTGAGGAGACTCATTGTCAATAAAACACAACCATACTGTCTGTTCCTGATAAAGTTTTATGTTTCTGTCTGTTCAGGTAAACTCTATGGAAGGGACAGAACAGCTTCAGACAGCCTGTGTGAATCAAAGGGAATCCTCTTCAGGTCAGTAACTCTCTAACCTGCTATTTTTTGTTGTAATTTTATGATCTCTTTTGTTTGTTTTGATATTTTCTTGTGTCGATAGGTAATTAGATTAAATAGATATTACACAGTAGAGTACTCTGAGCTCTAATGAATGAGTAGTTCTATATTTTTCATCTAATCCACAGATTCAACTATAAGACTCTCTGGATCATCAACCTCCAGGGACAGGTATGGTCATATTTGTTCAAGTATTTCTCTGGTTCTGATTCTGTGCTCTTCCTCCAAGTCTGATACCTTTTTACTCCCCCCCCCTCTCAGCATCTGCTCCACGTCCACATATCCTGCTGGAAGCTTGACTGAATCTAGCTTAGAGCAGCCTAAAACTTCCTCCTCTTCATCATCATGCTCTTCATTACCGGCCACACCTTTGCCTCTCTTTCCCTCCCCTCCTTTTCACACATTTGTTCACACCCACCAGCCTCTCAGCAGTTACCTCCCTGGATACCCACCAACCACACCCACCTGGAAGCTTCCGATCCCACCCGGAGCCCCAATCCCGTCCCTCTGCTCCTCCTCTTCCACATCCTCTATCCCAGTTTTAATCCCTAAGGAGTGGTACAGGTTTCAGAGAAAGAAAAAGGAAAGGTAACATAAATATTCAGATGTTTCACACCTATCTCAAGCAGCCATGTTTTGCACTTCGGTGATGCAATACTGTATGTAGCCTGACTCACTCATTTTTAACAAATAATTCTTACTCAGGAACGTTTATATCCCTCTTTTGCATCTTTGAAAATCTAATAGCAGATCATATTTTGTGCAACTTTTTCAAATAATTTTAACCTGTTAAACAACAGCTGCTCTTGGAGGATATTAATTTAGTCGTTTTGCTTTGGAGAGAAGAAGCGTAAATGCGTCCCAAATGATTTTCTTTAAAAGCGGATACTCTTTTATCTTTGTAAAACGAATAACTAAAATTGATCAGATATAACAAACATTTGTGACATATATTAAAGCTGCTAGTCAGACTTTTCTGTAAAATCGTTCAAATCTATTCTCTAAGCTGATGCTGGAAATGGTTCCTCGATAAATTTTCACTTTTCTGTTACACAGGTCACCTCACAAACGGTCCATTTCTCACTCTGTTTCAAAGTCCTCCAAATCCAAATCTTCCCGCTCCTACTCTGGATCATCCAGTCGTTCTGGTTCCCGCTCCCGGTCCAGATCAAGGTATTTCTTTCTCCTGCTCGGGGGGGAGTAATTCAGTTTTCATGTACTGGTCAAATGTTGAACTGTAAAACCATTCCTGAACTGCAGAACACATCTAATGTGATGAAGTTCCACAGGTTGTACACAAAGCTTGACATGCTCTCTAAAATGCACCAAAAAATGCAGGGAGTGGAAAACAATTGATCACACTTAAATAAGTGTGACCTCCAGAAAGTCCAGCTGCGTATAAAACTCTACATTATTTTATGTCAAGATGAGTGTTGTTTTTTTTTAAAAAGAAATCTTTTTAACCTTTTGAAAAAGAAGTACCTTGGAATCTATAGACCAGCAAGTGAACAGCAGTCTTTATGTATTGGTTTGAGTAGAGGTGTCCAACTCCATTTTTATTTTTTTTTCCTCAGACATCGCTCTCCTTACACCAATCACAGAGACTTCCACAGCCACTCTAACCCCTCCAGGTCTTTTGGCTACAAACGGCCTCGCTCTCCCACGCCGTCCTCATCTTCTTCACCTCTTAGTGGCTCCCATTCTAGGTCCAAGATGTCCTCGGACCGCAGCCGGAAGAACCGCCACCACAGCAAGAGGTCAGCTTTGAGCGGCCACAGCTCAAAGAGGCGAGGGGAGCGGTCATCCAAGGAGGCAAGAAAATCCTCACGTTCTAAGGGTTTGAATGATATAAGTGGACTGAAGCTGGAGAGGCAGTGCTACCTTCAGTGGAAGAAGGAATACCAAGAATGGTATGATAAATATTTCAGTAGCTGTATCAGCCATTTTCACCAGCTGCCTTTCCCTCCTCCTCCTCCACCACCACCATATACTCAGGACTCTTTCTACCTAAAACAAGGGGGAGAAACAGTCATAAAGGATGATGGTTGTCCAACATCTGAGGATTCCACTTACAGTCGCTCTTCTTCCTCTCATTCCTCAAATGACCGTCGCTCCCCGATATGTCACCCCTCAAGCGACAGCTGTTCATCCCCTCAATCCAATGACAGCCAGTCTTCACCCACTCATTCTTCCAATGATGGACCCTCTGCACCATCAGAAGCCCAGCTTCAGTTGAAGGACAACTTGGAGAAGGGCACTGAGAAGGTTAGCAGTCTACCAGACTCTCTAACAAAGAGCAGTGAGGAAATAAATCTTCAAGAAATGATAACGGATGACAATCCACAAATAAAGAAAAAGGTTGATGACTGTAGCCCCCTGAAACATAAGCAAAAGAAGAAGCCAGAGAAGTTTGTATCCTCCGATTCTTCAGGCTCCATAAACGTTCTCAGACAGGACAAGAGGAGGCGCAACATTGAACCAAACAGCAGCAAGGATGGCTCACCAGTAGGACACAAAGAAACTCCTAGTGATTCCTTAAAATCAGTCCAAGCTCTTCTGAAACCAAATCGACATTTAGACAAAGACAAAAAAGAAAAACCCAAAGAGGAAATCTTAGAAAGGGAGCAAGGGTCAAGAATAGGCAAAGGTTCAGACTCTTGTCAAAACAGAGAAAGAAAACACAAAACCAAGCCCAGCACAGATTCAGATAGGTTAGGCACAGAAGTACATCAACACCCTGAAGGCAGCAAGACTCCTGACTCAAAATCAGAGCGGGACAAAAAGAGGAAAAAGCAGGATAAGGAGATGAATAACAAACCGAGTGATATCCCTAGCAAGACTAAAAGTAGCAAATACCTCCAACCTAAAACTGCAGAACAACCTAACAGCCTTAAACGTGAATCCCTGAAGCCTTCTGACAGACAAACGCAAAGTACAGAGAAGAAAGGGAACAAAGCATCGCCTCTGACTAAAAAAGACATCTGGGAAGGAGGGATAAAGGTGATTTCTCAGAAGAAAATAAGTATCAACATCAACTTGGATGGGAAAAGGAAGGACGAGAAGACTGAACAGAATTCTTCTAGTTCGCGGGTTAATACTCAGGAAAGAAAAGAGCCATCTAGTGATACAGAGGAAAAGTTTAAGAAAGAAAATACAGAAACTCTAGTAAACGAAAACAAAGAATCAAGCCCTGGACTTCTGCCACAAGAGAAACCATCTATTTTGCAGGAGATTAAAGAGTCAGGGAACAAAGCTACCTCCAATGTTGACCAGGAGGATGTGTCTATGAAAATCCCTAGAGAGGAAGAAAAGGATGGGGAGAAAAACAAGAAAGGGGAGGAGGACTTAGATTTATGGCACTGTGCACTGAAAGGACTGGAAGACAGGAAGGAGAGAACAACAGGAAAGGAAGAAGAGGCAGATAGAGGAAAAGATGGCTGCAAGGACCACAAGATGGTCCTAACACAAGTAGAGAAAGGCTGTGCAAGCAGAGAAAACCGAGGTGAAGCACAGAAGGAAGACAAAGCAGTGAGGTCAAGCTCACAGAGAAGCAAACCAAAAAACCTCCATGATAGACAGAAGGACGCATCAAAACACAGCAGGTCAGAATTATTCCATGTTTATCATTTATGACAGTTAATAAGGGACTACACATTTGTTTGACTTCATTAGCTTTTTCTTTCAACCTTGTTATACATCTACAAACGTGTTCATTGAACTTTTCACATTTTGTCACATTAAAACCAGAAACTTCAATTTGTTATATTGGAATTTGATGTTTGCTCACATTGGTTAAAAAAAGCAGATTGCTTCGAGTCAGTAACTTGCAGCATTCGCTCCTCCTGGATGAGCATGTAGCCACGGTGGACAATTGCTTGCATTGTGTCGTTAACGCTGCAGCAATCCCTCATACTGAGCATGCATTTAGCGACAGCAGAAAGGAAAACCCTCCTAACAGAATCAGGCTCGGCGTAAACGATCATCTGCCACGACCGACTGAAAAGAAAAGTTAAAAGTTAAATTAAGCCCCAACTAAAGCTCTTTATTTTATACATTTCAGACACTTGCTAATTTATGTTCAATATCTAAATTATTTGGATTATTTCATTGAGACCCTTTATTATTTACTGTATTTTAGTCTTTCTGTCTCTGTTCTTTCATCTTGCTTCTTTTACTGTGATTAATTAGTTGACAGTTTGTATTATGGCTACTGTTGTTTTGTGTTTGTTTAGAATGTTGCATCATTGCAAAGTTTTTAGGATAAATGGGCTCATAGTTGCAATCGTTTCCCAGCCTCTCTTTTTCATTGGCCGTCGGTAGCATGCCTTTGCAGTTGGGTCGGTAATCAGTTCACACTACCTACAGTTTGTCTGCACCTGAGGTCGAGTCGGTTCTGTTTAGATACTCGCAGATGACTTCCGATGATGGTTTGTTACACTGGATTTTGAGAGGTTCCTAATTCGAAGGACCTGAATTCAAATGCATGCCACACTTTTCAGACAACCGTGTGTCATTTTCCTTTCAAATTATGCGCTACTTTCTGTTGGACCAACATTAGTTTGGCTCACAGCTTGACAGGATCTCCTCTGTCACACTGTACAATGTGTTGCTTCAGCAGAATCACGCCAGGAAGGTCTGACGCAGATACCAGTCCAACAGTACATGACGTTTAGGGTGTTTATGCAGTTGTCAGTCAGACGTTAGGATGAAGAGAGGGAGAGGATTAGTAGGAGGGAAAGTAGACTGTCATCACTGCTAAAAAGAGGACAAGAGTTCCAGTGGTGGACAACTTCTGATGATACTTGGTATTTGTTGCTGGTTGACTGTCATTGTATATAATTGAATATAATTAGTAGTCATACAGAAACAACAGAAATCAGAGGACCAATAATCATACAGTTTGAGCTAGACTTAATGTGACAATGTGGAAAAGTTTAAGGGGTATAAATATTTTTGCAGGGCAATATTTTTTTTACTTCATTGTACTACAGTATTAGTTATTTATAAATCTGTTTGTGTTTGTTGTAAATGCATTAAAACCGCTTTACCCAACAGCGGTGATACTGAAGGGAGCCAGGAGATGACCGCAGGGGAAAAACTACTGGAAGATATGTCAAAGGGCCGAGCTAAAGTCTCACAGAATGAACCTACACAGGTAATATACTGGGGTTGTTAGGGTTGTTGTTATAGAAGAAGCTGCATTATGACCGGACTAACAACTCGTTTCATCTGGTTCCACGGGACACTGTTCACAATGAAGGGTTCATCAGTGTGGGATGTGGTCAAAGGACGTCCATTTCTATGCCTTTCTGTGACGCTTCCAGTCTCTCTATATCTCTGTTGGAACCTGCTGACACTCTGGGAAACTCTAAGCTCAGCGGCCACTTCTTTTTGAGAACATTTTGTTTGAAGCCTCGCTAGCGAGGTACTGTTATTCAGTTGTTGGGTGTGTCTGTTTAAATACCGATTCTGATTGAACCAGGAGATTTATTGGTTGATTCATGGGTCAAACACCTGTTGTGAATTCGGCTCCTTGTTAGAGAACAGCAAGTTGTGCAAAAAGTACTGAAACAATGTTGGACGTGTCCATTCAAAAGTTTAGAAAAGGTCACATTAAGTTCACCTGTAAAGGTTAAAGTTCATTTTAGCTTCATCCTGAAATTTCACACAAAAGTCAAATGTCTATATCCCATAACTTGGAGGATTTTACTTTAATTTAAGATTTCCAAGGATGCTCTATAAATTTGGGTTGTTCTTGAAGAAAACAAGTTTGTATTAACATTTTTTATTGTTGACAGTTCAATTCCTGATTTCCTAAAGAAAGATATTATTTTGCCATTTGTAGTTCTTCATTGAAAAAAAAAAAAAAGAAACAGTTCCGTACAGGCAAGTCAGAGCCTAACATGAAACCAGGGAATAGCTACAAAATCTGTGATTGGTGGATGCTGACTGAAAATGATCTTTGCTTAGCTTTTTCCTCCCTCTGTTGGGTTCAGTTTTAATCTATAGAGCTTTACACCACAGCTTACAGGTAGCTGATGCTCTGGGAAAAAGGTTTGATCTTTCATCATCTGGCCTTTCCTAACAAAGAAAGTTCTGAGAAGTTGCTTTTTATCTGACTTGCCTTCCTTATATGCTTAGGAATGAAAAAGATGATATATATCCGGCCACTTTATTGGGGACACCTCTCCAACTGCTCGTTAACGCAAATTTCTAATCAGCCAATCACATGGCAGCAACTCAATGCATTTAGGCATGTAGACGTGGTCAAGATGATCTGCTGCAGTTCAAACTGAGCATCAGAATGGGGAAGAAAGGTGATTTAAGTGACTTTGAATGTGGCATGGTTGTTGGTGCCAGACGGGCTGGTCTGAGTATTTCAGAAGCTGCTGATCTACTGGGATTTTCACGCACTACCATCTCTAGGGTTTACAAAGAATGGTCCGAAAAAGATCTCCAGTGAGCAGCAGTTCTGTGGATGCAAATGCCTTGTTGATGCCAGAGGTCAGAGGAGAATGGCCAGACTGGTTCGAGCTGATAGAAAGGAAACCCAAAAATTTTTAAAAATAACCACTCGTTAAAAACCAAGGGGCATGCAAAAGAGCATTCTCTGAACACACAAAAAATCAAACCTTGAGGCGGATGGGTTCCCCACAGCAGCCAAAAAGGGACCACACGGTCCCAACTCCTGTTCAGCTTAAGAAAAGGAAAAATTTTGAGGCTACAATTGGCCCCAGGCTCACCATAATTTGGAGAAAATTAAAAGATTGGGAAAAAACGGTTGCCGGGCTGATGACTCTCGATTTTGGCTGAAACCCCTTCGGATGGTAGGGTCAAAAATTTGGCGTCAAAAACAACATGAAAGGAAGGGCCCCAATCCTCATTTGTATCAACGGGTTTCAGGTTGGGGGTTTGGTGGTGAAAAGGGTGTGGGGGATATTTTCTTTGCACACTTTGGGCCCCTTAGTACCAACTGAGCATCGTGTCAACGCCACAGCCTACCTGAGTATTGTTGCTGACCATGTCCGTCCCTTTATGACCACAGTGTCCCCCATCTTCTGAGGGTTTACTTCCAGCAGGATAACGCGCCATGTCATAAAACACGAATCATCTCAGACTGGTTTCTTGAACATGACAATGAGTTCACTGGACTCAAATGGCCTCCACAGTCACCAGATCTCAACCCAATAGAGCACCTTTGGGACGTGGTGGAACGGGAGATTTGCATCATGGATGCAGCCAACAAATCTGCAGCATCTGTGTGATGCTATCATGTCAATATGGACCAAACTCTCTGAGGAATGTTTCCAGTACCATGTTGAATCTATGCCACGAAGGATCAAGGCAGTTCTGGAGGCAAAAGGGGGTCCAACCCGGTACTAGCAAAGTGTACCTAATAAAGTGGCCGGTGAGTGTATATGTTTATACAATTAACAAAAATGTCACATGTTGATTCCTCTCCCTAAACTATTTGTAATAGACACTTTCACTTTGACTGCATCTAACAAGCTTTCTTTGCAATTTCTTCTGTCAGAGCAAACATTGTGCTGGATATTATCCTCTGATGAAAGAGCTGTTCTGTATAAGTCACACTTGACTTCTTTTTCTCAGGTACCTCACTCCAAGTGGGGGAAAAATGAAAAAGATGTGACAACAAGAGAAGTTAAAGCGACTCAGCCTAAGCCATCAGAGACGAGGACCAACACTGAGTCAGTGGGAGACAATGAACAGAAGAGTCTCAGATCAGTGGAGAGAGGGAGAGATGGGAACACAGTGGCCGTGGGAGGCAGAGACCAGGAGAAGGAAAGAAACTCTGCTTCATCTGGGTCATACTCTAGTGTGGCTCCCTCTTGTGGCAGTGAGAGAGAGAGGGACAAAGAGAGAACAAGGGAAAATGAAAGACGAAGAGAGAGTGAGAGGTCAAAGCAAGGAATGAGGGAAGAGGAAAGAAGGAGAGACTGGGATGCCCCAGTGTCAAAGAGAAATTTGTCCTCGTCTCACTCATCTCATTTGTCAGTTTCAAACGATACAGAGAGGAGAGGCCTGCTAAGAGAGAATGTCCAGAGCTTTTCAAGTCACAGCAGACAATCCTCCAGATATACCTATATGCCTGATCAAAATGCAGCCAAGAGACACAGAGATGCATCCCTGGACTTTAATAGTAAAGACAAAGACCACTTTGACTATAGTTATCACCGTCCAGCAGCGGACTATGGTTATAAAGATCAACCTGCAGGGACTCAACACTCACCACCTGCTTACAGCTACTGTAGGGACAGAGGCACGCACTCCTTCGAGCCACCTGCAGGCTCTCAGAGAGGCCTAATCGACTGGGAATTAATGCAAAACAAAAACAGAACTGAGAGCAGGGTACAGAAAGGAGATAAGCCAGGAAAGGAGAGGAAAACCTTAGGAGATGGCAACAGGGAGAGAGAATATTCTGAGGTGGTGGGTGGCCGAGAAAGTGGGAGTCGGGAGGAAAGAGCCCAAAGACTAGATGAGCGACGTAGATCCAGCAGCAGTAGCAGCAGCAGCGTCCGTTCATCTGCAAGCCGCAGGAGCAGCAGGGATGAACAGAGAGGAGGGAAAGAAGCATACTGATAGAAAAAGGACAGGCCACACCAGAGCTGCACAAAAAAGTCTTCAAGCAGCAAAAGTAAGGCGTGTGGAGAAGAGTTGCAGCTCTGTTACTTTTTCTTTACTGTGAGACAAAAATACTTGAATGTTTTCCTTTCCTGACCAAAAAGGTGCCTGGATTTATTGCAATAATTGGTTGTTGTTGTTGTTTTTTTAATAACCAGGGTACTTTCTGTATCACGTTAAGATTGTCATATCTGACATGCATCAACCCAAAAGGCTTGCTAAAAAGTTGTGAAGGAAAGCACTTTAAACACAATACAAAAACAAATGTGTGCAAAAGCAAATGTCAAGGCTCATAATGTTTGTGAGTAATTTTAAGTTGGTTGATTATGCACATGCTTGACACGCTGAGAACCACCAGCAGCTGCATTATGTATGAACAGAACCTGTACTGTTACACCTGAAATGAATGAGATCGTCCTCTGACAGGAAATGAGTCAGGAATTTAATTTGCCTCACACAGGGGTGCCAGTAGAGGATTCCTAAAGAGAAGCTGTGATTGATTCAGAACAGATACTGTGAATATTTATGATTTCCACCCTCTGTGTTGTTTTTTGTTTCTTTTTAATTTTGTAAATGTTAAAGATTGCTTCTGAATTGATTATTTACAAGAGAAAGGTCTGGTATTTCCTGTTTGGAGGAAATAAAAAAAGGAACCATACTTGCAATATTGTTTTTTTAATTGTTTTTAATTCTTTAGTCCTTTTTATGAGTTAGCAAATTGGTAAACAAGACATTTTATAATAAAACATCTGTTACAGTACACATTTAGTTTATTTACCCTAAAGTTTAAATATTTATAAAATTATAAAATCAAAATTGTATTTTACAATGAATTCAATCCAGTCCAGCTTTATTTGTAAAGCACTTTACACTACCACAAAGACCAAACTGTTGTACAGAATACATAAGAACATCAAAATTACAAATGCCATTACACATACACAGAATACTAAAATGTGAAGTACTTTAAAAACACACTCAACCAGTCATGCAGTGAACACTAACCTAAACAACTTTGAAATTAATCCAAAAGCATATAGACAGCCAGTGGAGTGAGACAAAAACGGGAGAAATGTGCTCATATTTGCATTTACAAGAGAAGAGACGTGCCACTGCATTTTGTTCTCTGAAGCTGGGCAACAGAGGAACCATTAACTCCCACACAAAGTGCATTACAGTATTCCAGCCGAGTAGTAATGACGGCAAGGATTACTGTCAAAGTGCTTCCTAGGAAGAATGGGCTTTATTCTGGCCAACTGCCTTAAATGATTAAAAAAAACTTGATTTCACAACTGCCCTAATCTGGCTGTCAAATTTAAAATCAGCATCCACTTTAACTCCAAGGTTTGTAATGGCCGACTTCTTATACTGGGCCAAATAACCTAACTCAGTAGTTGGAGTCTTAGCTGTGTCATTAAAACCATGACAACGGTTTTACTCTCATTGAACTTTAAAAAGTTGAGAGCCATCCAGGCCTTTTTAGTCAAGACATTTTAGCTGCAAATCAGCACAGTTTGCATCTTTCTTTTTAAGCAGAATATAAATTTATCATCAGCTGAACAATGGAAGAGAACATTCTGCTTCCTCAATACGGAGCCAAGCAGCAAAAAATAAGGGGTCCCAAAACTGAGGCCTCTGGCCCTCCCAAATGATAGAGGATGATACATGGCCAGTGGCTACCAAGGTTAACACAAAAGGTTCGATTTTCCAAGGATGATCTGAACCAGTCCATTGGTGTGTCCCTGATGATAACCCACTTAGAAAAACAGAGTAAACTTTTTTCAAATCCAAAAGGACAGAAACAGCAGTCACCAGAATCAGTTGCTAAAAATACATAATTAAAAACTTTTAAAAGAGCTCATTTGATGCTGTGTAAAGTTTTAAAACCAGATCGGAAAACCTTAAATATTGTGCTCTTCCAAAAAGGCCATTAACTAATCACAAACCACCTTCTCGATGATTTTAGAAATGAAGAATAGCTTAGAAACTGGCCTATAGTTAGCAAAAACTGTGGGATCTACAGCAGGTTTTTTATAAAAAGGGTTGAGCAACAGCATGCTTTAAACTTTACACAAAATGCTGTTAGCAATAGTAAGAACAAAAGCCCACAGAGAGGTAGATCTCTTTAAAAATCAAGGAGAAACAGCATCATGTGGAGAACCTGCAGGCAACCAACAATCTTATGTAAGGATGACGGTCACAGGCTCAGACTGGTTAACAGAGTAGGTAATAGAGACTGACGGGTCACTACTAGCAAGTGACACTGAGGCCCTCGTTGATCTGATCCTTTCAATAAAGAAATTATTTTTTAAAAATACCAGGATTGTGACAGGATACCATCTGAGAAAGGCTTTCTTTTGGCATTTTTTTACACTTGTTTGATAATGAGTCCGCATTCCTTTAATATTTTAAATGTCACCTGCAGTTTGTTCTTTTTCCACCTGCTCAGCTTGACGGGACTTACGTTTGAGTGCTCCTGTCTGTTGATTCACCCAGGTTCCCCAGATTTAGTTTTAGGCTGCCTGATTTTCAGTGGGGCTACAGAATCCAAAACTGTGTGACATGTAGAATAAAACCATGAGGTAATCTCCTCAGATTCACTGCATGCTGGCTCAGGAGCGTTCCCGATCTGGTTAAAAACAGCAAGA
The DNA here is from genome assembly GCA_036173005.1 of Crenichthys baileyi. Taxonomy (NCBI): domain Eukaryota; kingdom Metazoa; phylum Chordata; class Actinopteri; order Cyprinodontiformes; family Goodeidae; genus Crenichthys; species Crenichthys baileyi. The sequence continues at coordinate 7,012 of JAHHUM010000786.1, read as the reverse complement.
AACTGAGCAGCAGTGCAAGAGTCAAAAACACAACAACGGCAAGTGGCACTGTGTGGTTTTAAGGTGCCACAGGTGCTCCTCCCCTTCAGCACACCAGTCACCACAGCATCAATGATCTCCCTTTTATGTTGTCTGTCTGTGGGCACTTTTGCATTCTGCATTTAACACAACTTATTTCTTAAGCTGTGATTAGCTTAATTAAATTGGCAGGTACATAGCTTTTTAGATGGTGCTCATTTTAAATATTTTTGTGCTTTAATATAAAATTTGAAAAGTAATTCTATAAATCTAGCTCATTATAGATTACTGTGTTTTAACAGGTTAATTGGGTAGGAAATCCTTAGCATGTTACATTATTGCAAACTGCAAACACATTAAACTTTCCAAACGTTTATAGAATTACAGGCACTGCAAAACAATTTAGGACAAGTGAAAGGAAGTGGTAGACAACAAACCCCTGAATGCTTAACCAATCAGTGCATCACAACAGACACATCAGTCTAAAACCCAGAAAGCAAAGCATTCAGTTCATAAAAAGAAACTTTCTTTAGTTTCTTTGTGCAGTGTTGCTGTCAAATTCTCAAACCTCTTAATTAATCTGAACAGATATGTAGAACAATTAGCTGCACCATATCAATAGCTTACTAGTTTCTTTTCATTTATACATTTTGTCAGCAAAGTGGAAAAATATGCATCCACTTAGCTGTTTGGTTAGAACTGTTGAGAGAAAATCTGTGAGCATGAACATGGTGAATAATCAGTTATAATTGACTTACTCTTTGGCAGTCATGTTCAGTGAACAGGCATTTATGTGAATGATAGAGTAAGGGAGGAGGAGCCTGTTTTATTCATACAAGAGCTAATGCTTCCTGATTGCAACCGTGTACTGTCTGCATAAATAGAAAGTTCAGACAGAAGCAGCGTAATCGGATTTTAAATGGATCCTCTGACTGGAAAAATATAACCCAAGGAATCTTCTAGTGATCTACTATTGTATTCCTGAATCTTGGAAATGGTCAGTTTGGATTTAGTCCAGAATGTATCAGATATATGAGAATAAAACTTCTGAATGATAACTTTTTTTCTGAGACAATTTTTGACAGCTGTGGTAGTATTGTCAAAACATAAGCCCAGCCTAGGTATTCATTGAGTTATATGTAGCAGAAATGTAAATAAAACAAAGATTGCAAAAACAATCCAACATTTTAAGAGCTTTAGAGACTTATCCAAAGCAACTTGCAGCTGTAGTTGCCACAAACTGTGGCTCTACAAAAGTACTGACTTTAGGGGGTAACAGTTATGCATGCTGAAGTTTTCTGTTCTTTTGTCCAATTTTTTGTTTGCTTTACAAAATAAAAACATCTTCAAAGTTTTTGGCATGTTCTGTAAATGAAACAGTGCAAACTCAAAAACAACCAATTTTAATTCCAGGTTGTGAGGCAACAAAATATGAAAAAAGGGGATAAATAGTTTTGTAAGGGCTATAAATGTCGACCTACTGAAAAGGATGTCATGAATGCAACAATTGTAGTGCTTGGCACTCAACACTGTGTGAACAGCCAGCTTCTTTAGCAATGATCTTTTGTAGCTTACCTTCCTTGTGGAGGATGTCAGTCAGTCGATTGTGTAGTAACAAAAACATGAATAACATCAATAACATGAAGTTTTTGTCTTTTTAATCTTTTAGGAATTGGCCTCGTGTATTATTCTTATTTTCTAACAAACTGAATTTTGGGGTTTATTTAGCCGCAAGACATAAATCATCAAACATAATACAAATAAAAGCATAAAATATGGCAATCTGTGTGATGAGTTTGGATTTCACTTTTGAATTTGGTTGTTTTAATAAATAAACTTTTCAGTGATATTATGGCCCATTGAGATGTGCATGTGTAACGACAGCATAGTAAAACTGATGAAATTGTGCTTTATTTGGCTTGTTCTGATTGGTGATAAACTTGGCCAACCCAAGTTTATCTGTTGCCGCCATCTGACCCCCCTTTAAAAACCTTCTGGATGTGCCCCTGAATGCAGAACCAAAAGAATGTGAGCTGCAACAGCCCTTCATATAATCTGTACGCCAGGAAGACACACACTCATTGAACACAACAGATATTCTTTATTTTTTTGTGCAGGGTTCACACATCACACAAACCAAGGCAGGACTTTGCAAGGATAAACATGCACAGACACAGGAAGATTATACATTTATGGCTTCCTAGTCTGGATTTTATGTTGCACCAAAAGAAAAACCGTGTTCACCAATGTTAGCTTGGATTGTTGTGCCCTCTATCTGCTGATTTCTACCTAATCGTTTCGTGCTTCATTAACTCTCCACATGAAGACATGGCAAAGATCCAGCCTCTGTGTGCCTTTCCATGTTTTCCATGTTGGATTGCTGTGAGAAGAAACCAGCGCCAAGGGATACTGGGACTGAACAGGGGAAATCGTTTGTGAGGGATGCCCCGACTTGGCTGTCATCCAAACCTTTGACAGATGGATGCAAGGACACTCCGAACAGTCTGGCATCTTCAGCGCTTACAAAAGAAAAGGTACCCTCTGCTGTTTTTATCCTCAGCATCAGCTATTAAATTTCACCGCGATCTTTTTGCTGTTTTGTTCTAAAGCTTGTAACTGTGAACATATTGTCCTTTTGCGCTTCACTGTGTGTTACGTCTGTTGTGGGACACTCAGCAGACAGAAGGTAGCACAGTTACCATTTATGACAGACCAGCTAAAAGTCAACAACTGTGCGGCAATAGTGCTGTAGAGGAACAAAAGGCTCTGCGTTGAGGCAAATTTGAAATGATAAAGAAAATGATGACATTTAACAGACATGTGTGAAAAGCACATATGAGAATAGATAAGATGGATGCACAACAATCCAGGGAGGCTGAGAGGTGCACCCTGTAGCACTTAATAAAAACATCCCTCCCGCTCTTCCATAGTAGCATGAACCAGAGACAATGTATGCTTTGTCAGATTTATACTTCAGCCTGTTGTCCTAACATCCACTGCAGCAACTTCCTTCCTGTTTGCTCATTTGTGTAACTGATCTTTTTCTTTCTTTCTTTCTTTCTTTCTTGCTTTCTTGCTTTCTTTCTTTCTTTCGTTTTCTTTCATCCATGTTCCCTTCTTTTGTGCTGCTGATGAATGCCGACGTTTCAGGTCCGGCATAGTGCCTGGTCTGACTGAAGAGTGTGTGTGTGTGTGTTCGTGTGTGGGCATATGCAAATTGGCTTGTTTAGGGTCCTCTACATCAGCAAACACTTGTCAGGACGGGTAGGGGAGCTTTGCACTTGTATTTATTGAGTGGTTTCTTACAGGGTGTACAGGTAATTTATACGTAAATTTGTCTAAAATTTATATAACATTATACATTTTAGCACATTTATGTGGTAATTATTTGGCCTGTTTTTGGGTTGTGAGTTTGGATATTGTTTGACCTTTCAGTAAATGTGACAAAGTAAGATGTTTTTGCACATATTTTTATCAGATTTAGTCTGATAAAAGGAAAAAGGGAGGACAAAGCCAAATAAATTGTGGCAGATCAACACAAGCTTTAAAAAATATGCGAAATGTCTTCATAGACTGGTAGGTTTGTCAATTTACTCGGGTAATTGAGGACGGTCTGAGGGTACAAAACATCCATCCATCCATCCATGTTCTTTATCCCATTTGTCTATGCAGGGTAGAGAAAATGCAAGGAGGAATGATACCTCAGCCTGTCCTGAATTAACTGTGTAAATTTGGACAATCTGAGCCTGTTGACTTGTCCTGAGTACACCCTGGACAAGTCAACAGCCAAGCACAGGGCAACACAGAGACAACCAGGACAAACAACCATGCAAACTCACATCTGAGGGCAAATTAGATAGGCCAGTGGGAGGAAGCTGGAGTACCCAGAGAGAACCCATGCATGAAAAGCAAATGAGCAGAAATGCTCTGGCCAGGATTCAAACCCAGTTCTGCAAACAGCATTATCACTGTGCTGCCCATTTGAGGAATCATACTTCAGCATCCAAGTCAAAACGAAGTTAATTCTACCCAAAAACATTTCCTTAAAAGATTCCCTTCATTATTGATTAGTAGAAGATTGTACCTAGGGGAATACATTGAATCACATCATCAGTGTGTGCAATAGTGGGCTGCTTGGATGCGAAATTTGGTAAACAATGATATTTCATTAAAACTGTGGTTTCCAATAATCTATTCTGCAACTTTGATGGGCTTCAACTGTCCTCAATCCTAGGTCTGATATGGATCTAAGTGATCATCATTAAATTAATTATTAAATTAAGCGACAGTGGTGCTGATGGTTCACATCCTAATGATGAAAAAGATAAAAAGTAGTGGGGAAATTGGTTGTTAATTGCAATCAATACCATCATCACAGTATTACGTACACCGAGTCTCAAGGCCTGTTTTGGACAGCCGTGGCTCTTCTGTTTAGGAAAGTCAAAGTCAAGTTTAAGACATGCAGAGTCGGACAGCGATCTTGGATTGTACCTATCCAGACGCATTTGTTTTAACACCACTCAAAACAACAGACATAAACACTGGTAACACTGAGACTCTTGTGATGGTTAAGGTGTTCTTTATACTCTGTAGGAGATGAGTGTTGAGGGAGTTTGCTGAGGGCAGATGTTTCTCTGGAACTGATGGAATGTGTGTGCTGCAGCTTGACTGATTGTGTTCATGCAAATTAGACCTGCTTTTGTGTTTCTTAATCTGGTGTGGAATTTAGCATTTGTAAGGTGTCCCCCTACTGTGTGTGTGTGTGTGTGTGTGTGTGTGTGTGTCCAGATTCCTGCCTGCCTGCCCCTGTCTGTGACCACAACTGTGTGCAGAATAACAATGAGCTTCTCAGACTGCAGCGACTGTGAGCCTGTGCCTTTGCCAAGGGCCAGTGTTGTCCTGTTTAAGAATGGGTTTAAATCCAACCTCACCTCTGTTTGAGAGAGTGCAAGCCGCCTGGCAGACTGTGGCCTCTAACTAGTTAACATAGCACTTTTTTTCTCAGCTTTGTGTTGCATTAAATCAAAATTTTGTGTATGTAGATGCAGGTGGTAATGCAGCCTTCATTCCATGAACAACAGATGGGTACTGTTATTGTTTGCATCAGGGAAATGCAGCCTGTGGGATGTAGCCTCTTTACCCTGATACCCCTCAAAACATCCAGTGCAAACAATTGGCTTCAGAGGCCAGAGAGTCTATCTAAAAGGCAATTGTTTATGGTTCCTTCCACAAATCTGCCCGTTAAGTCGGATTGGCAAGAAGAAAGACATTAGAAGTCCTATTTAAGGGTTGCCAGAAACCATGAGCCACAGCAAACAAATGGCAGAAGGTATTCTTAGATGAGAGGTTAGATGAGACCGAACCTGAACTTCTCACTTACAAAATGCTTTTTTTGGCAGAAATATCACACTGCACACTAACATGAACACACACACCACTCTGAAACCTGGTGGTGGCATCCTACAGTGTGTTCTTTTCCTTAGTAGAGACAAAAAGGCTGGTCAAGAACCTTGAGACTTGAGCAGAGGTTCGCCTTCCAGCAGGACAGGGACTCAAGACATGCAGTCTGAGCTACAATAGAATGGTTTGGCTCCATTTTCATGTGTTAGAATGGCCCAGTCAAAGTCCAAACCTGTGACAGACTTGAAAATTGATGTTCACATATGCCATCCATCACATTTGTCTGCAAAATTTGCAAACAAGAAAGGAGGAGAGAAAAGTGGTTTGATAGATTTTTGCTGTATATAAATGCATGCCACACTTTTAAGATTATTTGAAAAAATAATACATCATATTCTATACTTTGCAATAAGGTAAAACTTTGTATTGATCTATAACCTAAATTTTCAATAAAAACCCAGCGTTCGTGACATGACAAATATGAATAAGTGCAAGGGGTATGAATATTTTTGCAAGGCATTGTATTTCAGATGCCATCCAGCTTTTAAAAAATCAAGGATTCAAGTAGAAGACGTAACAATTCAGCTTTTTTTTCCTGTTAAAAGTATATAGTAGTAGTAGTTAACTAAAATTATGTATTTTGCCAAGCACACACAAAAAAGATGGTTTATATTCCTTATTGTCATATCCAAACAATAGAGGTGTCTTCCAGGATGTAAAAATTGTACAAAAATATGAGCTGACACTGTGGATTGCAAATGGCACTTAAGTTGGAATCTGATTAAAATAAATGCTATTTCACTTTTTATGATATTTAGGATCTTTGATCATCTTTAGTTCAAAATCTACAGTACGTGGCCAGTACAACTAAAATCAGCAACCTTTTCAAGTAGTCATACTGAATGTTTGGAAAATTAAACTGGAAAAGCTAACGTGTGGAAATAAAAAGATCGAGAAAGCCTGTACAAAAAAAGAAGCGTACTAATAAACAAACTAATGGGAGAAAAAGTATTTTAAGGGAAATCTCTGTGGTGTGCAGAGTCTTCAGCCTACACAGTTTTCCCTCTGATTTTTTATTAGTGTCTGTGCATCAAGGTCAGCAGAGTAAGGCAATAGGATGAACATTTTTTTTTTAAGGCCCCATAGATCCTGCATAATTATACCCGCCCACATCCACCCCCCAACAGATCCACATTTTGTCTGTAGTAGAACCCCCCCCCAGAGGGGAGGTCCCCGGGGGGGCTGTCTAGAACCTTATTTTGGTTGCAGCGTGACGTGAGGACTTCTGAAGGGAAAAAACCTTTTTGTGTAGATAGTCCCCCTAAAACAGTGCTAAAACAGTAAAAAAGAGATTTAAATGAGGACCATAAGATATTTTTACAAAATGAAGTCTTGCACCAAAGCGAGAACACAATTTAAAAAGTTTTTGGAGCATGACGCGACGTTTCGTACCTAGGGGTGAGCGTTTATTGCTGTCTATGGGAACAGCTGAAATTTTTTTCCCCAAGGGATGGGGAGGGAAATGGGAAAGGGGATGGGAAAAAAGGAATAGGCGCGTGTTGTCATCGGAGTAAAAAAAGGGCCTGCCCCCACA